>ML419227.1:2227-70724 GCA_005239525.1 Nicotiana knightiana | reverse complement strand
CTCAGAACTGGGAATTGCATCAGATGGATGTCCACAATGCTTTCCTCCATGGTGACCTCAAGGAAGAGGTGTATATGAAAATGCCTCCGGGGTTCCGATCAAATGATCCCGACAAAGTATGTCATCTCAAGAAATCACTTTATGGGTTGAAACAAGCACCAAGGTGCTGGTTCGCAAAATTGTCGACTGCCCTGAAACGATATGGGTTCCGACAGTCATATTCCGATTACTCGCTCTTCACTTTGAAGCGGGGAGCTCTGCAGTTAAATGTGCTTGTATATGTGGATGATTTGATTATCTCCGGCAACAATTCAAAATGGATCCAACATTTCAAAGATTACCTTGCCAAATGTTTCCATATGAAAGACTTGGGCCTGTTGAAATACTTCTTGGGCGTTGAAGTTGCTCGAGGACCCAAAGGTCTCTTCCTCAATCAACGGAAATATGCCTTGGATATCATTTCTGAGGTCGGCTTACTCGGGGGTCGTCCAATTGGCACCCCGATGGAACAGAACCATCGACTAGCTTTGTCACGTAGCCGCTTTGTTGATAATCCCGAGAGCTACCGACGTCTTGTCGGCCGATTGATCTACTTGTGTTTTACTCGTCCTGATTTGTCTTACAGTGTTCATGTCTTGTCGCAATTTATGCAACAACCGCGAGCAGACCACTGGGATGCTGCTCTAAGAGTGGTCCGGTACCTCAAGGGAAGCCCGGGCCAAGGTATTGTTCTTTCTTCGACTTCGGATCTTAAGTTGTACGGATGGTGTGATTCTGATTGGGCTGGTTGTCCGTTAACTCGACGATCACTCACCGGATGGTATATCTCAATAGGAGACTCACCGGTCTCATGGAGAACGAAAAAGCAAAATGTTGTTTCTCGATTATCGGCTGAAGATGAATATCGGTCTATGGATATGACTATTGGTGAATTAAAATGGCTTCGGAGTATTCTATCAAGTCTGGGCATCCAACACCATTCTCCCATTCGTCTTTCTTGTGATAGTCAATCTGCACTACATATCCTCCGCAATCCAGTCTTCCATGAAAGAACAAAACATATTGAGATAGACTGTCATTTTATTCGAGATGAATTTGTCGGAGGCACCATCCGCCCGATTTTTGTTCGTACGACTGCACAACTTGCCGACATCTTTACGAAAGCTTTGGGCAAATCACAATTTGAGCTCTTACTTGACAAGTTGGGCATTCGTAATCTTCATGCTCCAACTTGAGGGGGGGTGATAAGGAAACGAAAGTACATAAGGAATATTCTAGATTTGTATATTTCCTATGTTATTTAGGAGTAGGTTTAGGTTTCCCAATTAGTTTAGGTTTTGCCTTATTTCTCTGCCTATAAATACTTGTGGAATCAATGAGAAGGGATGAGGGATTTCACCCCAAAACTTGTCTTGTCTTGTTCTTCATTATTTCTTAGCATTCTATCAAAATCATATACGACACGATCCCAATTAAACGAAGTTCAAACTTAGTATGAGATATGAGTTCGAACATAAAAATGAAGTTAAGACTTCCACAGGGAGGGTGGGGGGAGTTGCCTTGCACGAGATGGAAGTCAAGATGACCACTTAACCCTACGTTAAAATACTACTCTATCCATTCACTTTTACTTGGCAGGTATATTAAAATAAATTTTTATTTTTACTTCTTCCGTTTACTTTTACTTGACAGGTATATTAAAAATAAATTTTTATTTTTGCTCCCTCCGTTCACTTTTACTTGATAGATATACTAAAAAAAGATTTTTATTTTTACTTCTTCCATATACCTTTACTTGGCAGGTATATTAAAAAAAGATTTATATTTTTGCTCCCTCTGTTCACTTTTACTTGATAGATATATTAAAAATAGATTTTTATTTTTATTTGTCACTTTACGCATATTAAGAGAAGACAAAAAAAAATTTCCTGATACACCCACGGTATTATTACTCATTTCGAATTATTTTCTCAAATTCAATAAAATATGCATCAATTAGTATACGTATCATGGTAAATTATGCACTTTATTTATTACTATTTCTTAAGCGGCATGAAAAATCAAAACGTAACAAGTAAAAGTGATCGGAGCGAGTATATTAAAGACAAGTTTTGCCTTCTTTTTTGTAGTTTTTTGGGGTTTAAACGGTTGGTAGGTAGTGAAGGATCCTAACAGATGTGGGGAGTTGGGGTTGCATTTTCTTCCATCACATGATGTCTTTCACTTTATCTGTTGTTTTTGTCAGAGTTGGAGATAACGTGCACTTGCTTTTTAGAGGTCTAACTAATTTCATACCCCACTATACACTCCTCTCTGCAATTTTTCTTTTCTTTTTTGGTCACCATAAGCATTTCCAGCCTGTCTTAATTGTATATTTTAGTTTATTTTTATATGTTTATTGTTTCTTGGGGAAAAAAATAAATACTTTATATATCTCAATTTTAAAATTTTTTCTTGTATAACTATTTTGGGGAAAAACAAATCTTTATACATAAAGAAAGGGATAAAATCTGCGTATAAATTATTTTTTCAGACTTTACTAGTGAGATTACACTGGATCTATTGATGTTATTGAAAAAAATAATCTTATATACACAATATAATTTTTGGCGAAGGGGGTTCGACTCCCTCCCCCCCCCCCACCTAGCTCTACCATGAGGCATACACAAGATTTCTCGTAAGCGGCGTCAATATTTATAGAAGAGCGGAGAATAAATAATATCAATGATCACATTAGCTAACAAGTATTAGCCGTAGTCTATTAGTTTTGTTAAGTCTTAAGCTAGAAGAGTTCATGAGTTTAGTGCTACCTATCTATGATTTTTAACATATAGAAGCTCTCCGAAATGTTTTGTCAAAAAATTAGAGCCCGTTTGGACATAATTTTTTTTTTCCTTTTTTCCAAAAAAATTCACTTTTTTTCAAAACCAGTGTTTGTTCATAAAATTTCTAATTTTCACTTGAAGATGCATTTTGAAAATTTTCGAAAATTTGAAAAACTCCAAAAAGCTGTTTTTTCAAAATTTCTACTCAAATCACTCACAAAACTTTAAAAACAACCCAAACTGAAATTTATATCCAAACACAATTCTAAATTTCAAATACCATTTTCAATTGAAATTTTTTTTCACAATTTTTTGAAATTTTACAATTCTTATGTCCAAACGCCTACTTAATCTGGTTGAAGCTCAAACCTATGACCTCTCAAACCAAACTAGGAATTTAACCAACATGCCGAGCTAACAATATATGTCAAGTGAAGTTATTTACTTTAGCTTATTATTTCCATACTATATTACTACTTATATCTCGTCAAATTATTTGATGAAGCACTATCGTCTGATACCGTTTCGTTTCATGTTCATTCGTCCTTGGGTCTCTGTCCATGCACGTTGTATAAGACCTATTAAAGGGAGAAGCATTTCATCGGGAAATGTTTTATTTCTAAAGTTCAAATTCAAAACCTTTAATTAAAGATGAAACAATCATATTCATTTCAACACATCGGTTGATGATACTCAATTTTAAATATTCAATTTATAATACGCCTAACAGTTAACACTATGCATAAATTTTTTTATTCTTTCTAGTATGTCTGAATGGATTTTATTTGTACCTACTAATAATAATGAACATTTCTTTATCTAAAAGACGAGAATAGGGAAGTACCTATAGTCAAAATGAATATTAAATTTAAGAAAAATAATAAGTAATACATGAATAATCGGATTATATACTGATAATGTGAAAATAATTGACGCGTATAATAAATCTAAAGTAAATTATCTTTGGTTAAACATCTTATTATTTGAAAGTANTTTTTTTCCCCCCCCCCCACCTAGCTCTACCATGAGGCATACACAAGATTTCTCGTAAGCGGCGTCAATATTTATAGAAGAGCGGAGAATAAATAATATCAATGATCACATTAGCTAACAAGTATTAGCCGTAGTCTATTAGTTTTGTTAAGTCTTAAGCTAGAAGAGTTCATGAGTTTAGTGCTACCTATCTATGATTTTTAACATATAGAAGCTCTCCGAAATGTTTTGTCAAAAAATTAGAGCCCGTTTGGACATAATTTTTTTTTTCCTTTTTTCCAAAAAAATTCACTTTTTTTCAAAACCAGTGTTTGTTCATAAAATTTCTAATTTTCACTTGAAGATGCATTTTGAAAATTTTCGAAAATTTTCAAAATGCATCTTCAATTGAAAATTTCTAATTTTCACTTGAAGATGCATTTTGAAAATTTTCGAAAATTTGAAAAACTCCAAAAAGCTGTTTTTTCAAAATTTCTACTCAAATCACTCACAAAACTTTAAAAACAACCCAAACTGAAATTTATATCCAAACACAATTCTAAATTTCAAATACCATTTTCAATTGAAATTTTTTTTCACAATTTTTTGAAATTTTACAATTCTTATGTCCAAACGCCTACTTAATCTGGTTGAAGCTCAAACCTATGACCTCTCAAACCAAACTAGGAATTTAACCAACATGCCGAGCTAACAATATATGTCAAGTGAAGTTATTTACTTTAGCTTATTATTTCCATACTATATTACTACTTATATCTCGTCAAATTATTTGATGAAGCACTATCGTCTGATACCGTTTCGTTTCATGTTCATTCGTCCTTGGGTCTCTGTCCATGCACGTTGTATAAGACCTATTAAAGGGAGAAGCATTTCATCGGGAAATGTTTTATTTCTAAAGTTCAAATTCAAAACCTTTAATTAAAGATGAAACAATCATATTCATTTCAACACATCGGTTGATGATACTCAATTTTAAATATTCAATTTATAATACGCCTAACAGTTAACACTATGCATAAATTTTTTTATTCTTTCTAGTATGTCTGAATGGATTTTATTTGTACCTACTAATAATAATGAACATTTCTTTATCTAAAAGACGAGAATAGGGAAGTACCTATAGTCAAAATGAATATTAAATTTAAGAAAAATAATAAGTAATACATGAATAATCGGATTATATACTGATAATGTGAAAATAATTGACGCGTATAATAAATCTAAAGTAAATTATCTTTGGTTAAACATCTTATTATTTGAAAGTAAATGTTCAGTAGATAAAGCTTCGCCTGCCCTTTCCTTTTATGTAGATTTCTTTCAATGTTTTTCTTTATTTTTTCTATTTTGATTCTCTGTTAATTTCATATGAAGACTTTTCCTTTCATTTTATTTTTTCTTTGGCAAAAATCAACTCTTAAAGAAAAGAAATTAAAAACACTTCTTATGACGAGATTTCTTGACAGATGCGTAAAGCTAAGATTCCTTGTAGATTGTTCTTTATTTTTTATAGAGACAAGAGTCGAATTTATCTTTATATTATTCAAACTTATATAGCTTTGCCATCTATTAAACTTTTGATTAATAATATTACTCCTTCCAGTTTACAATAAATGATTTTTTTATCTTTTTTTTATGGTCCAAAATAATTAATTTTTTCAGATTTCAAGAATGAATGCATTATTTTTTTTCTACATTACCCTTGGAGTAAATAGTGTCAGAGTATGTGTTAGCAGTGTTTATGTGAAGAGATAGTAAATGTTAATATGGTCAATTTCATTGCTAATTAATGTAAAAAGATGGATTTCTTAATCTGCGTAAAAACAGCCAAAAAATCACTTATTTTGGACCGTAAGAAGTACGTCTTTTGTTAGAAAACACTCGTTTCGTGCTCGACTTTGGTTAAACCATCATCAAAAGTTGAAAGGTATACGGTCAAACCTCTCGCCGTTTTTTCATATATTTTTTGGCTGCAATAGTGAAATGTTGTTATAAAAGATATATATATATATATATATATATATATATATATATATATATATATATATATATATATATATATATATATATATATATATATATATATATATATATATATATATATATATATATATATATATATATATATATATATATATATATATATATATATATATATATATATATATATATATATATATATATATATATATATATATATATATATATATATATATATATATATATATATATATATATATATATATATATATATATATATATATATATATATATATATATATATATATATATATATATATATATATATATATATATATATATATATATATATATATATATATATATATATATATATATATATATATATATATATATATATATATATATATATATATATATATATATATATATATATATATATATATATATATATATATATATATATATATATATATATATATATATATATATATATATATATATATATATATATATATATATATATATATATATATATATATATATATATATATATATATATATATATATATATATATATATATATATATATATATATATATATATATATATATATATATATATATATATATATATATATATATATATATATATATATATATATATATATATATATATATATATATATATATATATATATATATATATATATATATATATATATATATATATATATATATATATATATATATATATATATATATATATATATATATATAATACAATATAAATATCAGTTCCGAGTAGAACTTAGCTTTTATATTAAATGACTATTATATATGGATACTGTTATAGAGAAAGTTCGACTGTAATTAGATACCCCCTCCATTCACTTTTACTTGGCACGTTTTGACTTTTCACACCCCTTAAAAAAAAAAAAATGAAGTGCATAATTTACCATGATACCTATATTAATTGATGCATATTTTATTGGATTTAAGAAAATGATTTGAAATGAGTAATAAATATTGTCGGTATAAAAGGAAAAAAATTGTCTTCTCTTGATATGCGTAAAATGACAAGTAAAAATAAAAGTTTATTTTTAATATACATATCAAGTAAAAGTGAACGAACGAAATATTTTTTAAGAAGGGATTTTACATATTTCATATTGAAACTCCATTAATAACAAGGGCAATAGGAGATTAATTATTTCTAACAGCAAAAGTATATACAAATGAACCAAAAATATAATGGGTGAGAAAATTGATTAATTTAGAATGATATAAAGATAAATTTTGGGGGCCGTTTACGCATGGTCTACCCACAAGATTTTAGAAGTGGAATTGCATTTTACCTCTGTATTTGAAGACACGTACTAATTAATTACTTGCACGGAAAATCATTAGAAAGAAAGACAATAGATTAATTTTTAAATAACATGCTTCAAATATTATAGTATATTTTAATTGAATCTAATACAGACATTATCAACTATTATTGATAAATTCAATTGGACAACTATATACATTTTTGTAATGGTTATCATTCCGTCTAATAACAAGCAACTTGAAAATTCTATTTCCTGAAAATCCCTGTATACAGTTTTGTTAATTTTGACAATTTTGGGACAGTAAGGTAAAATTTAATCCAAATGAAAAGTCAAGATAAACGATTACTTTTTAATTTTTAATTCGAGGTCTTGAGTTTGGAACTTGGACATCTTGGAGTAGTCAAATGGCAAAATGAATACTTGAACGCCGAATGAGAAATCAAAAAAAAAAACGAATATTTCTAACAAAAAAAAGAATTTTCTTGATTTTTGTGGGCGGAGAAAAGAAAAGAAAAAGAGGGGAAAAACATAAGAGACAGTTGCCTTCATTTTTACTCTTTGCAAACGTTCCCCACAATGTAGGAATTCGCGGTTAGTGGGACCCACGTTGTAGTTGTCGGAATATAGAATATTAATAATTATAAATCTCTGTTTACAGAAAAGAAAAACAAATCAACATAATCTTTTCTTTTTTCCTTTGAAAACACAAATCAGCTCAAATCTAAATAACGAAATATTTAACTGTTGAATATTTTGACACACTTTTTTTGTGGCGTTTGCGTAAAGGTACAAGACACCCTTTTTTACTTTCTATTTTGGTTTTCTAAATTTAAATTTTCTTTTTCTTTTTCCAACTTAAATAACAGGTGGAGGCATTGGTTTTTTTTTTTTCTTTTTTCATTTCTGTATAAACATATATTCCTTGTGAAAAAACCAAAGAAAAACATTAGTCTCAACGCATTTTCCTCTTGAAATCTGCAAGAAAATTTTGAAGGGTGTTCAAAAGGAAGCTGAAAATATACAGATAAGTTTTTCTAATTATATCCTCAATTCACAAAATTAAAGAAAAAAGGAAAAAGAAAGAATCTTGGGTGAGGAGAATAATTATTTGCAGCTGAATAAAGGGGTGTTTATCTTCATTTTTTTTTCTCAAATTGGGATTTGTTGTGAATAAATTCAGTATTCTGGATTTATACTGTTTTATTGTGTTGTTTTAATTCTGAAGAAGACCCTTTTGGATTTAGGGGCTAAAGCTCAGTTCTATAAGTTATTTCTTGGAATTTTGAGAAAAGTTTGGATTTTTTTGTTTTACTGGTGCTAAACACAAATTCTAAAGAAGACCCTTTTGGATTTAGGAGCTAAAGCTCAGTTCTTTGAGCTATTTCTTGATATATTAAGAAAAAAGATTGGATTTTTTTTTGATTTATTGGTGTTTGGTTGTGGTGGATTGTTCTGGCTTTAACCCTTGTTTTGGTTGGTGAATTCCTTATCTGGGGGTTTTCTTGAGTGTTTTCTTATTGTGTTGGATTCTGGTGCAAAGACTCAAACTTTTTTACCAGTTAAGTCCTGTTTCTACTTTTTCTTTCCTTCCTTCCTTCCTTCCTTTCTGAGCCGAGCCAAAGTAGGGGTAACGTCTGCGTACACACTACTCGCCCCAGACCCCACTTGTGGGACTTCACTGAGTCTGTTGTTGTTGTTATTAAGTCGTGTTACCTTTTTGTGTGTGTGTGTGTGTGTTTATTGATTGGGTTGAGAGGTTGAGCTACATAGTTTGAAAGAGTTGGAATTGTTAAGCTCAGTATGGGAAAGGATTGGAAGAAGTCAAAAAAATTAGGAGGTAAATCTGGTGATACTAGTATGAAGCAAAATAAAGTTGGTGAAAATAATAGCCCGAGGCGATTTGATAAGGACACAGCAGTTTTCATTGCTATGTCTCATGAACTTAAGGATGACGGGAATAAGCTATTTCAAAAGAGGGATTATGAAGGAGCTATGCTGAAGTATGACAAAGCTATAAAATTGCTTCCGCGGAACCACATAGACGTATCCTACCTTCGTAGTAATATAGCCGCTTGTTATATGCAGATGGGACTTAGTGAATATCCTAGGGCGATCCACGAGTGTAATTTGGCTCTTGAAGTTACACCGAAATATAGTAAGGCACTTATGAAAAGAGCTAGGTGTTATGAGGCGCTAAATAGGTTGGACTTGGCACAGAGAGATGTTAATAGAGTACTGGAGATGGAACCAAATAATCTCATGGCTATTGAGATTGCAGAGAGGGTGAAAACAACCATTGAGCAAAAAGGCATTGGAGCGGATGACGTTCCTATAGATTTGATTCCGGTACCTGAATATGTTGAACTACCTTTTGCTTCAAGTCAGTCGAAATCATCTAAGGATAAGGCACAAAAGAAGAAAAGCAAGAAAGTAGAGGAGAAGATGGTTAATGGCAAGGCTGAAGAAAAGGGATTAGACAACCAAATTGATTTAAAGCAAGGTGATAACAAGAACGAGGAAGAGAATGCTGAGAACATGGACGGGAAAGTCGAGGAGATGAAACTTGAGATTAGGATCGAAGAAAATAAGGATAATGATCAGACTCAGGAAGAAAAGATTGACGACAAGATGGAGGGGAAGAAAGCTGAGAACAAGACCAACAGAAAGAAAGCTAAGGACAAGAGTAAGGAAAAGAAGAGCAAGGACAAGATCGAGGTAAATAAGGCCAAGGATAGGCAGGAGGAGAATAAAGATGAGGACAATGAGGAGAGGAAAACTGAAGATAAATTGGTGGTGGAGGAAATTATCAGTCGTACCACAGAAGAAGAGCCAAAAAGAACAGTGAAATTAGTATTCGGGGAAGACATAAGATGGGCTCAAGTTCCTCTGAACTGCAGCATCTTGACACTGAGGGAGGTCATAGGTGATCGTTTCCCAAACTTAAAAGCAGTCCTAATCAAGTATAGGGACCAAGAAGGCGACCTGGTTACAGTGACGACAAATGAGGAGTTAAGATGGGCTGAAGCTTCTGTTCAACATGGTTCCGTAAGACTCTATATCGTGGAAGTTAATCCGGAGCAGGATCCGTTCTATGAAAAGATCAAAAGGGAGGAAGACGAACATAAATACAGTGCACGATATAATCAGATTGTTGAAAATGGGTATGTTGAGAAAAGCAAGGAAAATGGACCAGTTTGTATTGATGATTGGATCTTCCAGTTCTCTAATTTGTTCAAGAATTATGTTGGATTTGAGTCCGATGCTTATCTGGATCTCCATGAAGTCGGAATGAAGCTATACTCTGAGGCTTTGGAAGAGGCAGTCACAAGTGAAGAAGCTCAATGCCTTTTCAGCACAGCCGGAGAAACATTTCAGGAGATGGCTGCTTTGGCATTGTTCAACTGGGGTAATGTTCATATGTCCAGGGCGCGGAAAAGGGTCTATTTGAAAGAAGATAATTCCGGAGAATCTTTGCTTGCACAGGTAAAATTTGCTTATGATTGGGCTCAAAAGGAATATTCAAAAGCAGGAGAGAGATATGAAGAGGCACTGAAGATCAAACCAAATTTTTATGAAGGTATTCTCGCTCTGGGGCAGCAACAGTTTGAGCAGGCAAAACTTTCTTGGTATTATGCGATTAGCAGTGGTGTCGATTTGGATTCTTGGCCTTATACAGAAGTTCTGCAGCTTTACAACAAAGCTGAGGAAAATATGGAAAGAGGTATGCAGATGTGGGAGGACGCAGAGGAGCAGCGTCTCAACGAACTATCAAGTCCCGACAAAATCCTTTCGCAGAAGATGAAGTGGGAGAATTTGTTCAAAGGAATATCTACAGATGAAGCTACTGAGCAAGCTGCAAACATGAGGTCTCAGATAAATTTACTATGGGGTACGATGCTATACGAACGTTCACTTATGGAGTTCAAACTCGGGCTTCCGCTCTGGCATGAATCTTTGGAAGTTGCTGTTGAAAAATTCGAATTGGCCGGAGCTTCTCCAACAGATATTGCTGTTATGATAAAGAATCATTCTTCCAACACTACTGCAACAGAAGGTGAAACTGGAAAATATTACCTTAAACTTGTTTACTCTTCAGTGGCTTTTTTAAAAATCATTTCAAATGTATCTGACATTCATTGTGTTTGTAGGGCTGGGATTCAATATTGATGAAATTGTACAGGCATGGAATGAGATGTATGAAGCAAGAAGGTGGGAAAGAGGCGTACCTTCTTTCAGGTTGGAACCATTGCTTCGTCGACGAGTTTCCAAGCTGTATCATGCCCTTGAATTAGCATGAGGTCTTGTTATGGTGTCAGAGGAATCAAGAAAGAAACTCTCTATTGCCGCTGCTGTTGCACCCAGTCTGTGCTTATACTCACTGGGAAGGTAAATATCCTTTCATTAACAAACGTATTTGTTTGTACCAATTCTACAATATGCAGATAGAACTGTTGTTAGCGGTTAGAGATGAATCACAAGAATATTTTAAACACCCCTGAAGTTATGTTCTTGTTTGATACTGTAAAGCAAAATATACAGTATCAAACAAGAAAATGTTTGATAAAATGTTACTTTATAAAAATAATTAGGTTCTGAGATCTCTAAGCTAGTCCCTGAAAATCTTGTCTCGAAACAGTTTATACAAGTATTACATGAAAATTCATGGTTATATGTGCTTAATTACGGGTGAGTGTTTAATGCTTGTGGAAAATTTTGTGTCATGGAGAGCTGCAATCGTCTATCCTAATTCTTGTTCATTGTTGGAGCTTTTATCTCAAATATGAAGGCCTATATTAGTATCTAAGATTGAAATAACTAAGAAATAATTCATTCTACTGTTGTATAGTGGGTACTCTTAACGCCTACTGTTACTAAGTTGCTAAATAGCTGCTGTTTTGAGTTTGTATTTGAATTTTTGTTCTCTGTTGCAACTTCTCTTTATTCAAGTTTTAATCAGATTAATGTCTTCTGTTTATTCCCTAGGTAGGTGTGGAAAGGGGAAATATTAGTTTTCCCCTAGCGGGTCTATTTTTTGATCTCAGCATCTCCAAGTTCTAGACTCCTTTCAGACCCTTTTTCAGCTCATTTAGTTCTTCAGATTGTGTTTTAAAGTCTATTACTCTAGTCTTGGAGTTGTCAGGCTGCAGTAATACTTGATTCTATGAATTAGCACTGTACACATCCGTGCAAAAAATATGGTCCAATACCTGCAAAAGTTCCTTCATGTGGCAAAGAAATTGAATAACGATTTTCCGACATAGATTCCTATAGCCAGAAAGACGTTTTGTTACTTTTATGGTTTTCCTTTCCATTGAGTTCACATATTTGTGGAAGTAGCCTGGTGTTTACAAGTTCAGCTTTTTCCGTATTTTGTGACCTGTTAAACACTTCAATCTAGAGCTAAAAGATTTTCTCAGGAAATAACACTTCACTCTGCTAGTTTGTTAGGGAGAATTGGATGGCGTTCCTCGAGGATTGGATGACTACCTATTTAAAGATGGATAAGAAGCATCATTAACCAATGGCTGACGTTAGCTTATAATTGTTTTTCTTGTGTGTAAGTGTATGATTGTCCTACACAGTCACCAATATACATCTCTCTGATTGCTAGATGTTTATCCCGCACTGGCGTGAATCTATTGAACAGGACTCCAAAACAATGAACCTACTACATCACCCTTGCTAGTATTCATTGACAGGTACCCTCATAATAAGGGTCATGTACGTCATGAGAAGTCTTGCACCTTCCGTGAACTCTTCACTGGAAAAGCCTTTAACAGTTGTCTGTGCATAATTTCTTGATAAAAAGCTGATTGTATTGTGAACTTCGCTGAGGTTTCACCGCATTAATACTGACACTTGTAAATGAAGTATCAAGTAAGGTTAGCTCATTTATTAGCATGTAATGCTGTGCTGATTCCTTCTTTTTGTCCTTTTCTTGACATAGTAAACTCCAGCCCCGACCCCCAAAGCCAGTCTACATAAACAACAATGTGCGACTTTCCCACTTAGTTCCCTTGATGACTCGTACTTCCAACCTCTTTGTTGGAATTAGAGTGTTCTCGCCACTGAAGCAACCTCAACAATGTGCGACTTTCCCACTTAGTTCCCTTGATGACTCGAACTTCCGACCTCTTTGTTGGAATTAGAGTGTTCTCGCCACTGGAGCAACCTCAACTGTCTTTAATATGATAACATTGTTACTCTCTGTCTTCTTGCTTTATCTAAAGAGGTGCTGGATCTGTTTTTTCTGCAGGGATTTACGTGCATCAGCTGTTAATACAGGTTTTGGAATTTGGACCTTTGAGACACTTGGATTGTGCATTACCTGTTTTTCATTCACAAAGAGATGAAGAGGCAGAAATCTCTTTTTCTTTATTTTTGCCTACTCCTCCTCGTCTTGCCCAGTGTAGTGGTTCCTCAAAGGCAGTGGCGAATCGCTTCAGTAGTTTTTAGTTATTCTCCTTTGGCTCATGGAAGGGTCCTAAGGCATTCTTTTCTTATACTAGTAATTTCTTTCTTGGCTTGTACTGTTCTGTGTCAGTTGGCCTTTTGTACTTTTTTAGTAGTTGTCACTATTAGTGTCTTAGATAGAGTTTCTTGCATCATGTTGATGTAACATTTATGTGAGTTATTTAGTGTACTTGTATGATGTCCAGATTTCTGAGCCGAGGGTCTGTTGGTCGGCCTCTCTATCCTCACGGGGTAGGGGTAAAGTCTGCATACATACTACCATCCCCATACCCCACTCAGATTGTTGGTTAGGAGGTAATACCACTCTTGGCAAACACCTCGTTTGTAGTTAAACTGCACAGTTAATACCATCAAATCGAATATTGAAGGTATACTGTTGCAGTTTTGACTTCTTTACAATTGTCACCTATAGTTTTCTGTTTTCTGTCATCCTTAAGAAATCCCTGAAATCATTGTCATCCATTAGGTATATGGAAGTGACGAAGTTGCTTTGACTACAAAAATCATGACGGCTTTTATTCGAAGGAAGGTCTCAAGAGCAAGTCGATCCGCATGAAATTCGTTCTCTATTTTTCTGCTTCAGATCTATCTCTTCAATATTTTTCATGAGAAAGGAAAAAGCTTCAAATTCACTTTTCTCATATGCATGCATTTCTCAATACAAAATCCAGCATTAAATCGAAAACTAATTACGAGTCGAGTTATCACTTGCCTTTATGCCTAGCCCTTGCAGCAGGAAGAGGCAGTTGTCATTTGAAAGGAAGGCCCGAATTGAATCCACATCCGTCTCTGTAGCTCTTCTATAAGAGGTGAGCTTCTTTCCGCTCCCATTCTTTTCTCTTAAGCTCCTTTTGGAACACCTCATTTTCACATAAAGAATGAAAATTCAAAAACCGGAGAAGAACCCATCGATCGGATAACAACTTTTTCTAGTAGCACCCACGATAAAATGTCCGGAATATACATCTTTTTTGGGACACATGCCACAACTTGTCTCAAACGAACTAGTAACTTTAATACCACCAATAATCTTGAGGCAAAACATGAAACATAATAGGATATAACTTCATCAAAGACTATGATGGTGAGACCAAGTAAAAGTTAGTAAATTTTCGGACGGGTCATTCAAAAATGCCAAGTACTTTCGTTTAAAGGTTATTTCTAAAAAGAAAAATAAGTTGTGAATTTTGACCAATCTTTCCAAAAAGTACCGTTCAGCAATAAGAAATGATAATGAAGGATAAAATAATAATATGTATTAAAAAAATTCAATCAATATTAAATAAAATTATCCCAGTTCCTTCGAAATTGATATTGCTACCGGAGCTCTGGGAAAGTCGGAGATTTTTCAATATCATGCTAAAAATAGCTAGGATTTTTAAAAATTGGGTTTGTGGTATTACTTATTGTGTATATAATTTAAATATATCAAAATATACCAGTAAAAAAAATACATCAATATGAATCAAATGTATACTCGCTATGTAAAAGAAGAAATCTATTAGAGAGACTTTTCCAAATAGGAATAGAAGGAGGAGATTAAAGCTACAATAAAAATAAAAAAGAGAAGAAAGGGATTGTAGAAACAAAAAGGAAAAGGGAAAAGTAAAATTGATGAGAGATACTTTGGGAAATATAAAATTAGAATAAGGATAATTTTTAATCTTAAAAAATTAAAATTTTGGAAGAAGCTAGAATTTGCTGGAAAAAAAAAAAAGCTTCTTGCTATTGTTCAAAAGTATTTCTTATCTTGGCCAGACAATTCAAATTACTAAAAGAAGTGTTTTTTTAATCAAAAAGGTAAGTTTTAATTTCATAGGTCAAAGAGGCTCTAAACCAATGGGGAAGATTTGAAAGGTTGTTGCTAGTCTCAAACAGTACGGGCTAGCTAGTTTTCAGACTGGTCAATCAAAAATAGTCAATATTTGTCAAGCCATTGAAACATAACCACTATTTTGCTGCAACAGAGACCGGTCCAACATAATATTCTAGAGTTCGATGCGCCTGTGTATGAACTTCCAGCATAATATACTGGACCGGTATACTTTGCTGAAACTCCAGTATAATATACTAGAGTTCCAATATATTATATTAGAATTTCAGTATATTATGCTGGAGTATTTTCGGATTTTGAACAATGTTTCCGTTCAGATTTATCTTTATATGAAAAGTGGCTAAATTTCGATTACTTTTGAAACAGTGGCTATTTTTGAATGATCACTTGTAAATCTAGCTATTTTAGAATTTCTCTTGCTAGTCTCCAATAGCACGGGGTAGTCAGTTTTCGTTCAGATTTATCTTTACATGAAAAGTGGATAAATTTTTTTAATTACTTTTGAAACTGTAACTATTTTTAAATGACCACTTATAAATATTGCTATTTTTAAATTTCTCCCTAATACATTTTAACAATCGCCAAAGAGAAAAATCAATGATTTGAAATAAGAATACCTTTATCTACCTATTATTAAACTTGAGTTGAACATCTCAATCGAATTTCCTAACTACATTAATCTACCTATTATTAAAATTGAAAAGAAGTCGGTCCTGAGATTTTGCGTGAATAAAATGCCATGCAGTAGCTTTAGGACAAATTAGTTAGTTTAATTTCTCTTTTTAAATTTTACTAGTAACGCACCCGCGCGATGCGAGGAGAATATAAATTATGTTGTATGATCTAATTTGTTTGACCATATTATATCATATTGCTTGAATAAAATTTCAATTTCCTTTTTCTTATCCAATGAAACATGACCAATAAGAAAATCGGATCAAATTAGAAAAAGATTCATATGGCCATCCATTAACCTTTCATCGATTAGCATTCATATGCCGTTTTATTAACTTGTTACTTGGCTTAATATTTTGTTAATTATCTTCTTTTTAATATATATACACTTGGCTTCACTTACGATCTTTCTTAATTCTTCAATTGTCTAAATTTATCAATAACATATTGATTATTATTTACTTACTTTCTTTTATTCTTTAAATTAGTATTTTATCCATAATTTATGACTAAAATAATTTCATAGTTAATACTAATTTTGTTTTTCTACATCATATATATACATACACACCACTTGGCTTCACTTTCCATCTTTTTTATTTCTTCAATTATCTGAATTTATCAATAATATAATTGATTATTATTTACTTACTTTCTTTTTTTCCTTAAATTAGTATTTTATCCATAATTTATGACTAAAATAATCTCATAGTTAATACTAAATTTGATTTTTTACATATTTCAAAAAAGATGTTATTTTATTGTTTTGTGTCAAATAATACAACGCATAATACATAATTTAAATTTATTGTTATTATTATTGTCAATTATTATTATTATTATTATTATTATTATTAATATTATTATTATTATTGTCAATTTATAATGATTAGATTCAAATTTTTTCCTTTCATTAATAAATAATAAATATTATAACTATTTCTAATTTAAATTTGTAGTAAAATTTTTTTAAGTATCAAACTTTAAATATCCAATTAATTTTTATCTGAAAGAAACTATTCCCCAATTTAGATTGATATTTTTTTCTTATTATTATTTTTCGTTTTTATTTTAAAATAATTTTAAAACTTCAAATTTGTTAACTCAAAAAGAGTAACTAATTATTAACAACACATAATGCATAATTTAAATATTTAAAAATTAAAATTAAAAATTCTAACTAAAAAATCAAGATTAGTATTAACTATGAAATTATTTTAGTCATAATTTTTAAATATTTAAATTATGCATTATGTGTTGTTAATAATTAGTTACTCTTTTTGAGTTAACAAATTTGATTTTTTACATCTTTCAAAAAAGATGTTATTTTATTGTTTATGTAAAATAATACAACGCATAATGCATAATTTTTTATTGTTATTATTATTGTCAATTATTATTATTATTATTATTATTATTATTATTATTATTATTATTATTATTATTATTATTATTTTCAATTAATAATGATTATACTCAATTTTTTTCCTTTCATTAAAAAATAATAAAAATTGTAACTATTTCTAATTTAAATTTGTAGTAAGATTTTTTGAAAGAAACTACGCCCCAATTTAAATTGGTATTTTTTTCTTATTATTATTTTCATTTTTATTTTATAATAATTTTAAAACTTCAAATTTGTTAACTCAAAAAGTGTAACTGATTACTAACAACACAAAATGCATAATTTAAATATTTTAAAATTCTAATTTAAAATTCTGACTAAAAGAATTTCATAGTTAATACTAATTTTGATTTTTTATATCATTCAAAAAAGATGTTATTTTATTATTTTGTGTAAAATAATAAAAACACATAATATAATTTAAATTATTATTATTATTATTATTATTATTATTGTTGTTGTTGTTGTTGTTGTTGTTGTTGTCAATTAATAATGATTATATTCAACTTTTTTCCTTTTATTAAAAAATAATAAAAATTGTGACTATTTCTAATTTAAAATTGTAGTAAGATTTTTTAAGTATCAAACTTTAAATATCCAATATTATTTTGTATTTGAAAGAAACTAATCCCCAATTTAAATTGGCAATTTTCTTTCTTATTATTATTTTCCTTTTAATTTTAGAATAATTTTAAAACTCCAAAGTTGTTAACTCAAAAAGAGTAACTAATTATTAACAACATATAATGCATAATTCAAATATTTTAAAATTTTAAATTAAAATTATGACTAAAATAATTTCATAGTTAATACTAATTTTGATTTTTTATATCAATAAAAAAGAAGTTACAATGTATAATTTAAATTTATTATCATTATTATTGTCAATTATTATTATAATTATTATATTCCATTATTAATATTATTATCAATTAATGATGATTAGATTCAAATTTTTTCCTTTCATTAAAAAATAATAAAAATTGTAACTATTTCTAATTTAAAATTGTAGTAAGATTATGTTAAGTATCAAACTTTAAACATCCAATATTAATTTTTATTTGAAAGAAACTACTCCCCAATTTAAATTGACAGTTTTTTTCTTCTTATTATTTTTTTTTATTTTGCATTAAATTTAAAACTCCAAATTTGTTAACTCAAAAAGAGTAACTAATTATTAACAACACATAATGCATAATTTAAATTTTTTAAAATTTAAACTTTAAAAAATTAACTATTACCTAATCTAACTAACTTTGTCCTAAATTGCCAAGTAGCCTATTGTGAGGTTGCCACTTAGCGTAATGTGGTGGCGTTTTCCTCTCCTTTTAATAATATATAGATTGAAAACGATTAAATAGATATTTTTATAAAATAATAAAAGAACAAGAATAATATTACAGAGAAAGAGAGAGGAAATTCTTATTGAATTTTGGGATGATTTACAATGGGGTAAGACCCCTCTATTTATAGAGGAAAAATGACTTAGCCACAAAATAGAACTCTCTAAAAGATAGACATTCACTCTAAATAGAATTCTATTTATAACACTCCCCCTTGAATGTCTATTCAACAAATAATGTGTCTCGTTAAAAACCTTAACTAAAATAAAACTCAATGGGAAAAAAAATTTTAGAAAAGGGAAAAGAGTACACATGTTTAGAAATGCGCCTTTTGGTTGCCTCGTTAAAAACCTTGCAAGGAAAACTCAGTGGGACAAAACCTTGTAAGGAAAAAAGAGTGCAACACGCATTAACTCCCCCTGATGAGAGCATCAATTCACATCCTTGAGCCTTCACATCCCGATCTTGTACACTAGCTTCTTGAATGTTGACGTTTGTAGATTTTTTGTGAACAAATCAGCCATATTATCACTTGAACGAATCTGTTGCACATTGATGNATAGACCTCAACCACACGCATTCTCGACTTGCTTCATGAATAGCAATTATCTCAGCATGATTAGATGAAGTAGCCACAATTGATTTCTTAGTCGATCACCAAGATATGACAGTGCCTCCACAGGTAAACACATAACCTGTTTGAGATCGGGCCTTGTGTGGATCAGATAAATACCCAGCATCGACATAACCAACAAGACTGGGACTGCAATTATTGTCATAAAATAAGCCCATATCGGTGGTCCCTTTTAGATACCGCAATATGTGTTTGATTCTATTCCAATTCCTCCTTGTAGGAGCAGAGCTATATCTTGCTAAGACATTAACTGAAAAAGTTATGTCAGGCCTTGTTGTATTAGCAAGATATATTAGTACACCAATTGCACTAAAATATGGTACTTCAGGACCAAGTAGCTCTTCATTCTCTTCTCGAGGTTGGAATGGATCCTTATTCACATCAAGTGATCGAACAACCATCGGAGTACTTAATCGATGTGCTCCATCCATGTAAAACCGTTTCAGTACCTTTTCTATGTAGGTAGATTGATGCACAAAAATCCCGTTTACCAAATGTTCAATTTGCAGACCAAGACATAATTTTGTCTTTCCGAGACTTTTCATCTCGAATTCCTTCTTTAAATAATCAGTTGCCTTTTGGAATTCTATATGAGTTCCAATAAGGTTTATGTCATAAACAAATACGGCAAGTACAACAAATTCCGATGTTGTTTTCTTTATAAAAAAACACATGGACAAATGACATCATTTATATAACCTTTCTTTAATAAGTACTCACTAAGACGATTATACCACATACGTCCTGATTGCTTTAGACCATACAAAGATTTTTGCAATTTGATTGAAAACATTTTCCGGGACTTTGAATTATGTGCCTTAGGCATTTTAAATCCCTCGAAAATTTTCATGTATATCTCATTATCAAGTGAGACATAAAGGTAGGCGGTAACCACATCCATTAAATGCATGTAAAGCTTTTTATGTACAACAAAACTAATGAGATAACGGAACATTATAGCATCCATAACGGGTGAATATGTCTCTTCATAATCGACACTAGGCCTTTGTGAAAATCCTTGTGCAACAAGGCGTGCCTTATATCTTTGTACCTTATTTTTCTCATTCCTCTTACGTACAAAGACCCATTTATAGCCAACAGGCTTAACACCATTAGATGTTTGGACTACATGCCCAAAACTTCACGTTTCACAAGTGAATTCAACTCTGATTGGATTGCTTCTTGCTATTTTGGTCAATCATGTCTTTGTCGACATTCTCCAATAGATTGAGGTTCAATATCCTCACTATCTTGCATAATGCTAGATGCAACATTATATGCAAAGACATAATCCACCAGTATATTCACTCGATTAAAATTTGTCTCAATATCGATTGGATTTATTGATAGTTCCTTATTATCTTAAGTCTCGGGCTCAATGGTTTCTTCATGAATCTCAGAATTTATTAAATCGTAATTTCTTCGTGAGATTCTTTCGTAGTGTCATTTGGATCATTTATTTTCCTTTTTCTAGGAATTCGATCCTTAGAACCCAATGGTCTGCCACATTTTAGGCGTGCTTTTGACTCATTAGCTATGACACTAGAATATTATAGGGACATCAATACATATTGGAACATTCTCTGCAGGGATATGTAATTTTGTAATCCTTTTCAAATCCGTAAATGCGTCTGACATTTGATTTGCTATTCTTTTCAAATGGATAATCTTTTTTACCCTCTTTTCACAAATAGAGGTACGTGGATCAAGATGAGATAATGATGAATTTTTTCACAAAATTTCCCGTTTGGTTTCACCAATTTCTCCTCCTAATTTTGGGCTCATCAAATCGACAGTCAGCAAATCGAGTAGTGAATAAATCCCCTGTTAATGTTTCAAGATAGCGAATAATGGAGGGCGATTCAAACCCAACATATATTCCTAACCTTCTTTGGGGACCCATTTTGGTGCAATATGACGGTGCTACAAACACATATACTGCGCATCCAAAAATTCTTAAATGAGGTATATTAGGTTCATGACCCAAAACTAATTATAACGGGGAATATTTATGATAATTTGTCCGTCTGAGACGAACTAGCATTGCTGCATGCAAAATGGCGTGACCCCAAACAGAAGTGGGCAATCTCGTTTTCATGAGTAACGGTCTTGCTATCAATTGCAGACGTTTAATTAAAGACTCATCACGGCCATTTTGAGTGTGAACATGAGCTACATGATGTTCCACTTTTGTCCCAATTGATAAGCAATAATCATTAAATGCTTGGGATGAAAACTCATCAGTATTATCAAGTCTAATAGACTTAATTGGATTATCGGGAAATTGTGCCAGTATTCGAATTATTTGTGCCATTAATTTTGCAAACGTGAGGTTGCGAGATGACAATAGACACACATGAGACCATCTAGAGGATGCATCTATTAAGACCATAAAATATCTAAACGACCCACTAGGTGGGTGAATAGGTCCACAAATGTCCCCTTGTATACGTTCCAAAAACGCAGGGGACTCAATCCCAACCTTTGTTGGTGATGGTCTAATAATTAAGTTGTCTTGATAACAAAAAGTGCAAGAAAATTCATTATTTAAAAGAATCTTTAAATTCTTTAACGGATGCCCATTTGAGTTTTCTATAATTCGTCTCATCATAATTGATCCAGGATGCCCCAATCGATCATGCCAAAGTACAAATGTATTGGAATCAATAACCTTTTGGTTTACGGTATAATGTGCCTCAATTGCACTAATTCTTGTCCAAAACATGCCACAAGATAAAGATGGGAACTTCTCAATAACCCTTTTTTGGTCAGAGACATTCTTGGTAATGATGAGATATTCAAGATTATTCTCATCTATTGTCTCAATATGATATCCATTTCGGCGGATATCTTTACAACTCAACAAGTTCCTTTTGGACTTGGAGGAGAACATTGCATTCTTTATGATAAGTATTGTTCCCTTAGGCAGAGTTATAGTAGCTCTTCCAGAGCCTTCAATTAATTTACTACCAGCAAAAATTGTAGTAACATCTGCCTTACACATACTTAAATGAGAAAAATATTTCTTCTCTTTGAATATTATATGTGTCGTACATGAATCAACTAAACAAATATTTTTACAATTAAACTTTGATCCAAATTTGCTTTGTGAGTTATCCATATTTGCTTAATCTTCTCAAAGAGCTTATTGAGACGGTAGATTCTCGTGCTGATAACGTGTTATAAAACAATAAAAGAACAAGAACAATATTGCAGAGAAAGAGAGACGAAATTCTTATTGAATTTTAGGATAATTTATAATGGGGTAAGACTTCTCTATTTATAAAGGAAAAATGACGTAACCACAAAGTAGAACTCTCTAAAAGATAGTTATTCACTCTAAATAGAATTCTATTTATAACAAATATATATTTTTTTAAGGAAAAAGTAGTTTCTACTGCAATAGTTTTTTTAAAGAAACAGTAATTGAAAACCTAATATAACGTCATTCCTTCACTATTTGGCCTAAAAATATCAATTCTATAAATTCGGCGCTTCAATCCCATGATCTCTCATCACGATTTCAACTCCTCACCCACAAATTCTTTTATGCTGAATTCTCAATAACATAATTTAACAATTTTATCTGTCAAATTAATTTTCTACTTTTACGGTATATAATTCTATTCTTTCTCCCTATGTAAAAATGGAAGAAAAAAAAACTTAAATCATTTTTTCTATAGTTACTCTTATCACTGTATTATTAACTTCTCTAGTTCCATGCTCCTTCCCATTGTATCTCATGCACTTTGTCCAAACTCTTGCGGTCAGACTTCTCTATAATGGCACCCCAAACAAATATTCATTTACTATAAAAATCAAATTTCACTCGGTATCTATTTTTATGTTATATTTTAATATATATTTTCTATAATATCACTTCACTATAGTAACAAAAAAATATCGAAATAAATAAATTTACTATAGAAAAATCTGACTGTATATATCTAAAACACATGATTTTCACGCTAGAATTTATAGCTTCTTCTAAAAAGCATAAAATTGTTTCTGCTCAAAAGCACTTCTCTATGAGAGAATAAAAGTTGCCGATATAGCAAAAACAAGTATTTTTCCCCTACCGATATATAGCCTATAGGAATAATAACTACTACTACATGTTATAATTTTGTTTATTTACACACCAAAGCAGTTGTCCATCTATATCCGTGATAATCGTTACTGAGGGCGGTATCGCGCAAGATTCCGAAGGGCTTTGACTTGAAGCTTCTTGATTTCACATACTGTAACCCCACAAAATTCCAGGTACAGGTAGCGTAAATTCTTAAGAGGCTTTAGGTACTGCAAGCCGTCGTTCGTAATACTAGAGTTTGAGACGTTTAACGAGACCAACGACGTCAATCCTGCATTTCCATGCGAGATGTTAGCCAACGAAGTAGAGAAAACGATGATAAACTAGTTAAATCCAGCAGAAAAGAAAAAACACCATGTTGTCTCTTGCTATCTAGCTCAGTGTTTGCCGATAAAGCTAACCTAATACAGGTATATACCAGGTTGACTAGTCGAAATGCGCTAAAACCAATCCAGCCGCTACCAACAACAACAACAAATGCAGTGCAATCCCACAAGTAGGGTCTGAGGAGGATAGTGTGTAAGCAGCCTTACCCCTGCCTTGTGCAGGTAGAGAGGCCCTCGGCTCTAAGCAAGCATGCAAATCACAACAATATAGAGAAGAAATGTATAAGGGTAAAAGTCTAGGAAGCAGTAACAACAAGAAGGAAATAGAACCACCAAAACACAAGTAACATCAGGTTGCATTTTAAGAAACCAACCACGCACTCCCATGTTTCCCCTCTAGGTACATGCAGAGTACTCGATTCCTTTCTTACGCCCTCCAATAGAGAGGGAACGTGTGGAGGCACCGACCACCGCTACATTCACTATTAATCTAATTTTTTAGAACACATTCATCATCGTCGTAGCATGGTACAACAGTATGTCAAGAGAAAGTTCACATATTAAGAATTCTATCTTCTTTATTAATTACATATGAAGTGTTCAATTGCCATTGTTAGCTCCGAATAAATAATCCATGGCAGCAATTTTGACGAACATTTGAACTGATGGAAGTGTTATGGACCGAACGGAATAGATATTCAAAAAATTACCTGATAGATATTCCAAGGCTGTATTTGTTAGCTTCAGGTTTTGTGACAAATTTAGGAACATCAGAAAAGAAAGATCTTTTATGTTCTTGACGCCGGCATCCGTCAATCGCCCGCCACAAAGGTCAAGAGATTGGAGATTTTTCAAACCTGATGAGACATGCACACACTTGAGAATTTGGAAATGAGAGAAAATTTGCGAACACCAGTGCACCCGAATACAGATGCAGTAGAGCTATCAAGATTGGTTTGGTTCACGCGTCAATAATATGAGTATGCTCATGTTATATAAACGGTACTCCCTCCGGTTCAATTAAGATGAGGTAGTTTGACTTGACACAAAATTAAAGAAAAAAAGAAAGAAGACTTTTGAAACATATGGTCCTAAAAGCTTGAGGGGCAAAAACTTTGTGTGGCCATGATATTCGTGTGGCTATAAAAACTTCTCATTAAGAGTAAAATGGGTAAAAGGGGAAGTGTAAAATTAAATTGTTTCCAAATATAGAAATGTGTCAACAGACTAATAAGGAAAGTGTGTCATCTAAACTGAAACGGAGGGAGTGCGTTTTTCATCATATCAACCAAAAGAAGAATTTAGCACCAATGAAGAAATTATATGAATATTCCTACACTGTATTCAATACCTTAACATACGCATAAAAGAGAAGAAATTTTTTTAGACAATACTTGGAATAAGTAGATGCTTTTAACTTACATGACAGGTATTTTGTCCCGGAATCCGTGATCTGGGCACCAAAAAGATCCACGTGAGTCAATCCAGTTAAACCTGCTTCGATATGTCAGAAAAAGCTACATGTTAAAGCTTATATCACACACCTGAAAAGAATGAGCAAATCGCTTCTACATAGTAGAGAGCGATCGATACTTCAATAGGGCGAGAGAAATCTCAAAAGCAAACTAATAAATGCACTAGAAGAAGAGATAAAATTAAACAATCAAACAAAAGAAAATATAACAATGAATCGAAGGAATAACACAAAAACGAATATGAATGATAAATGTAACGCTTTATATTTTTGTCATTACCACGAAGCGTCACCATAACTAATCACAACACCTATGTTGCTCGGCCTCTCCGAAAATGTGGCCGGATACGTGTCGGATCCTCCAAAAGTAGTTCATTTTTGAAGGATCTGACACCGGTGCGGCTACATTTTGGAGAGTCCGCGCAACATAGCACAACACTACATGTTGACTCTGTTTATGACGAAGATGTTTACAATTGGTGAGCCTACAAAGGATAGTCTATTGTGATAATTTGTAAGGCAACTGCATACTTGTCGGTCCGATGGCTTCTTAACATGTACATCTGAAGAAGTCTCTTAAAAAAACAGAACAAAATAAATACTGTTCTTTATGTCAAAGAAGTCGTTGTCGGAGCACATTCTGGTGCTTCAGTGCTCTACATACCGACGCCAATTATTTTTCTCCTTCGCAGTTTCCAAAATATACGTTAATCTTGGTAGGACCTTCTATACTAGCAAATATATCTAATAAGTTCATCAAACACACATCACACGCACACACGTCTCTAATAAGTAAGAACATAACGTCGTAAATATTATAATATTGAAAAAGCAAAGGAGGACAAAGTAACAGAAATAGATAGGACATGCACGAAGTCTATGCCGAACAGGAAGAGGATAAACCACCGGTCCAAAGATAAATTAATGAAGATGGACCAAACACCTTAAGATAATATCAGGGTGAGTAGATTTCTGGAAACTGCAGTTCAGATAAAGCAACTAGAATTTTAAGGCTTACTGGTGAGAACTGCAAGGCCCGAGTCAGTAATCTGACGAGTATCAAGGTTAAGTGACCTAAGAGATGTCAATCCAGATAACGTTTTCAAACTGTTGTCAGTTACTGATGTGAATGAGAGATTGAGATCTTCCAACTTTGTCAACCCTAAAACATATGAATCATCAAATCAGTGGCATCAAATTAAAGGCTGCATTGTTTTTCCAAGTCAAAAAGGTGAAGTGGTGTTTATCAAAAGCCATTAGCTAATGTGGTGCCAAAAGCTCTATAATATAGTAGAAAAGATGTTTCTAAGTCGAGATAAAACAGTCCGACCAGAGAGTTGATGAATTCCATCGCTTCCAACATCAGTATCAGACAGCTCCAAAGCTTTTAAGTTTGCGAGTCCTGAAAAAGACAGAGGCTTACACCTATAAGATAAAGAGAATTCTCTTCTCTCCGGGTCGAGGAACGTAACAGAAAAGGAAATGGGCGACACTACAGCATAATGCTGCAAAGATAAGACGGGAGGGGAAATAAACTATGGTTACATATACCAGCTAAATGAGCAAGACCGTCATTGCTAATCCTACAAGAATTCAAGTAGAGGCCTTCCAATTTTGTCAGCCCTGCAATGTAGGTAAACACTAAATGAAATAAATAACCAGAAATTATTCAAGAAAGATTAAACGGATAGAAGTAACCGAACCACCTGAACCAAAAACTCAAAATATTCACTCTCAGGGGTCAGGTAAAAGAACATCAATTCTCCCTATTCTGAAAGCATCTCAAAACTCCAAACAATGCAAGCATTCCATGAGGAAAATATACACTCTAAATATATCAGCAGTTCGTTTAAGCCGAAAACAAGAAAATTCCAGCATGAGAACATTAAGTAGAGAGGATAGTCGTATTATTCCCACGCAAATTAAGTTTTGATCCTATACGGAAGAGTCAACACTCAACATGATCAGATTGATAAAAGCAAAACTTTCAGCGAGATAGATATTCACTAAATAGTAGGCACAATATCTAGCCGAAGCAGATTAGCGACTATCTTTTCCATTATGCTGACTGTCAAGAAGGTGATGCTTTATATTACAAAGGAAAAAAAGACTCTTGGTGAGAAAACTTATTCAGTAAACTGAAAGCTTTCAGAGTTTAATGTACACTAGAGCATGAAAGCAAAGAGGGAGAGACTAAAACAATTAGAGAGCAAAAGCTGAAATGCCATGTACCGTCAAAAGAAGAGAACCAAAGAAGAGATTACTGACCTTTTAAGTTTTTCAAACATGTATCTGTGATATTGTTAAATCCCAGATTCAACTCTTTCAAATTGCTGACCGCTGCAGATGTAAAACAATCGGCTAAAGGATGTGGAATGGCTCTGCTTTTGTTAGTTCTATATGGCAAATAACAAATTTCCTCTACTCACCGGAAAACTTCTCGCATCCAACATCTGTTAGATGGCATCTATTGAGATTTAGCGATTGCAGTGAAGTGAGAGCTGCATTATGATAGAAGGAACTATCAGAGACTAAAATAACATGAAGGAAAAGACTCCAAATATGAATACTATAATTATCACCCTGACAAAGTATTTATAGACCATATGGTACGGCAGAAACTTCTATGAATGCAATCAATGACCAATCTACATACAGGAAATTCTCTTGAAATAAACAATCTTAAAACCAAATATCCCCGTCGTTCATCACAGTGAATTGGTACTTACCAAAAAATTTGGACTAAGGGATTTGAGCAAAACCTAAAATAAAAGGTCTAAATGGAGAGATAAAGAATGTTATCTTATAAAATCATTGGCTGGGGAATTCTTTGATTTGAAGTTCGCTTAGACGTTAAATATACAAAGTTAGTCCATCGTTTCCGATAAAGTTGCTACCATGTGACCAGGAGGTCACGGGTTCGAGCCGGGAAACAACCTCTTGCAGGCGGGTAAGGCTGCATACAACAACAACATACCCAGGGTAAGGCTGCATACAATAAGCCCGGCGGACCCTACGCATAGCGAAAGCTTAGTACACCGGGTTGCCCTTTTTCTAGTCCATCTTTTCTGAGATTTTCCACCTTTGGCAGAAAATTGCTGTTCCGTGCCTATATGTCCACAGGTACCTAGGGTCATCAAATTACTTTTGTGTAAGGTAATAGATTACGCTCTCCACTTTTTTATTGGATAAGCAACAAATTTCTCTATTTGTTCTGCCGATGATATCCAAGAGCTTAATTTCAGCTGAGTGTGGTACTGAGTCACCAATAACTGTAGCAATCCGTTGGACGAAGTAAAACAACTACCTGTTTAGGAGTCAATTCCAGGCACACACTAAATATTCTGGTCAGGTTCTGTTTTGTCATAACCGAAGACTTTCACAATGTTCTCCTATAAGAAGGAATACAGCTGCAGATCTGAATCATACATTTTAATAAACGGCTTTTAAATAATATATAATCACTAGGAAAACCCCCTTCTTTTTTCTCTTCCATCTCTATTAAGTATCTTAATGCAATTATGACTCTTCTATAAAGGCAACTTTATATCTGTCTTAATAGAAGATAAACACTAGTATATGTTTTGCTCATTAAACAAGTCCAAAAAAAAAATGAGTTTGATAAATCACTTGAATTTAAGCTTGTTTTTCCACCATCCGACTTGTTAACTTTATCTTCAATAAGTTTTCTGAGGAAATCTCCAATCCGCTCAATTGACTATCCTGCCCATTTATTCACCACTAAACTAGGCCTAATAAGTGAACACGGGAACAAGGACAATGAAAACAGACCTGTGAGGTAATCCAAACATAGAGCAGTAACATCAGACCCTTCCAAATTTAGCACGACGAGTTTGTTCAAATCTGTAAAACCAGTAGGAATGTAATAATATCAAAACCGTATTAGATCTTAATCACAGAACTAGGCGGAAAATCCATGAAAGGGATTGCAAAGCCAGACACCGTTTACAGTTCCGGTATTCATTACCTAAAAGAAGACCACACAAATGGCACAACCAAATCTATAATTTATCCAAACCAATTATGTGGTGATGAGGAACAAACGCCCTATATCGAGGTGCCTACATCTCCTTTAGACTGCCGTTTATGCTTATAACACTCAACCATCCCTTCGTTACTAACCTTAAAAAAGAAAAAAAGACAGATTTACTTCTATAAACATGCAAAGGGATCCGGTCAAATTAGAATAAAATTAGTACATCAATTTTAAAGAATCAAATTGTGATAGAATGTCTATGGTTGTGCCAAAAGTGCTACAGATCTCTAACTGCAACTGCTAATATAACATAGATAGCCACAAAATAAGGTGCGGTACTAGTTGGTCTTTACATACTTAGGCATTTGCAGTTTATCAGAGTCCAAAAGGCTAAAACTGCGCAATAAACGAACTGATAAATAAAGATATCATCTAACAGAAAACACATCTTCACATGTTTTAACACAAATATCCGGTGTAGTAAAACCGGCGCAACTAGAAAATGTGGAATAGCTTGAGACTGTGGTTCTCATTGAAAACACGAGACAAACATCATATGACCAACAAATACCATCATAGGACATTGCGAAAGCTTATAAGAATACAAATGCAAGTGATACCTCTCAAATAAGACACTCCAACATTTGTTATGTTGTCACATGAAATCTGAAGTTCCTTCAAACTCCCAAGTCCTGAAATACAATTGTGCGACAATAGGCAAAGAGTTAACTAGCCACTCTACGAAACAAACTCGGTAACATTTATGAAGATACAAAAGCACATTCATCAAGAATACCTGCAAGAGACTTCAAGTCTGAATCTGTGATACACTTGCATCTTCTTATAGCGAGAGATTCAAGAATTGTTAAACCTGAAAGTCAAAGAAGACAACTGTTTTTGACATGATAAATACCAATATCTCAAAGAAGATGAGTACAGAAACAAGTCACAAAAATACGTGGTGAAGACAATTTAAAAGCTTAAATGGTACAAAAAAAAAAGAGTAGGAACTTATAAATAATATGTCCTTTAAATAGGTTCACTAACCCTCTTACATGACCAATGACAGACTCTGTGTTCCACCAACTCCTCCTTTTAACAAGAAAAATCTACTACCTCTGGTTTTAAACAATTTACTCCAACTCACAATTATACTCGCTACATTAATTTGAATTAATTGTTACCGCTCAGCATGTTTGAACTACATTTTAAGGACACAGTAAATTTTATGATATATCCAAGTTTCCGATGGTACGTTCAAAACGATAATTGCATCAATACATTCATTGGCCATATCTTCGAGGTGCGAAATTAAAGCTAATTGAAGAAGAAAAGAGGACATAAGAGTAGATGATGCAACAAACAATTAAGTGATTAACTACTCAAAGAGAGAGGACAATAAATGTGTTACAAAGCTTGATAAAGAAAAGGTAACTTTGCTCGCATTCTTGCTCAACTTGCAATTCCAATAAGCAGGAGATCAATGTTCTCCTATGCAATTATTTCACTCTTACCCCCCCATCTTTTTGTCTTTTCTTTTACGTTGCTAATTCTAATTCTTTAGAAGAGCACAGAATAATTGGTGGTATTCTCCTGATAAACGCCTCTCCTTCCACTCTAGAATTTCTGCATTGTAGACTCGGACGGACCTTCTCATCGTAGGTACAATTCAATAATTGTGCCAACAAGTTGAGTTAGATGCATAAGGGGAAGCACACAACCAAGACGACATGAACATTAAAGACGACATAATGTTTCCTCTACACGGAAATTATGGAAAACAACAAACCTTCAAGATGAATAAAACCTCCATGAATAAGAGGACATCGCTCCAAATCCAACTTGACCAGTTTCGCTAAGCCGGATAAACTTTTCATTGCTTCAGCAGTAAGCCCAAAGCATTTTCTAAAACCCAAATATTTCAAATTTGAAAAACCTGAAAACAAAAATATAATGGATCGTGATCACCAAAAATTCTAGCACACAGAATGGCGGAGGACAGAGATATAGACCCACTTAGGCAGACAAATAACACTTGAAAGAGAATACAGAATTCCATTGTAAATCTTTCCACATTCATGCCGACTTCGGCAAGCTATAACAGACACAAACACAACAATACTAGATACAGAAGGAACAAAATCATTTTTATTCCCTTAATAAGAGACAATACTTCTATGTCAAATTAGCTACAATATATAGATTAGTATGTGATATATCATCAGAGATCAAGCAATAAATACCAGTGATGTGCTTTATGCCACCGTCGGAAATTTTGTCACAGCAATCCAAACCTAAAGCTTGGAGGTTTGAGCAATTCCTTAGGAGGCTTAAACCAGTATCTGTAACCTCAGTACCAGAGATATATGCGGACAGTAACGATGATCCTTGTGAAGAGATGACATCCATCCAATTATCTTTTACTGGTGTACATTCTCCCATGCACATATCCTGTCAACAAAAAGAAAACCATCGAACGAAAATAAGCATTAAACAATCCTAGACTAAAACAACAATTTAACATTTCAAGCTTTCAGTACAAGTCAGGACTTTACATGCAGAGCGCAATCTCTGAAAGCCTCAATACAGTTGTCGGAAAGACTACATGAGTCCACCAGATGATCAAAAATCAACTGGCTTACGTCACTCGGGAGCATTGAAAATGAATGGTATTTGTCAATGTCCTGTTAGTACAAACAACATAAGATTTCCTCAACAAACACAAGCACTCAACCATAAAATCCCTCAAAGGGAGAAGTAACAGAGAATGAATAAATCACCTCACATATTTTATGAATGCACAATTCCATGAGGGACGGACAACTGCGTCGTCGAAATTGACAACATCCTGAAGGAAGAAAAGGGGAGGACTCTAGCCATTTTGAGCTCCCAAATTTGAAGTATCTACTAGAGAAACCTCTACTAGTTGTGTTCTCATCAGCGTAATGGTCACTTTTACATGAACAAACACTCCCCATAATCAAGGAATTCCCTTGAGAAGTGATACTCACTATCCTTAAGTTTTTCCTAAAGATGGTACTATGACCAGAGGCGGATGCAGCCTCACAGCACCGACACCGGGTTCATCCGAATCCGGTATTTTCGATGCAGTATATAAATTAATGTGTAAAATTCACAAGTAGTAGTAACTATGAACCCACAATTATAAAAATATAATAGGTTCAATGTTAAAAATCTTAAAGTACGAATCGGTATGTTTAAATTTTGGATCCGCCTGTGACTGACTCAGTTAAGCAAAGAGTAATCCCATATGTCTGGTAGCAATTTTGCATAAGCATTCAAGAGCAGTCCTGGAAAACATATGGACATAAAACATCAAAATTCCACATATTGATACTTTAATATAGGGATAAAATTAACATTGTGTGGAATGCTATTGAAAAAACAAAACTATTAATATAAATTGGCATGCCAATAAGGCAGAAAGAGTTCTATCATTTCAAGATAATGAAAAATGAAACAGGTGCAATAGAAAATCTAGGGAGAAAACCAAAGAGAAAATGAATAATAACTCAAAAGAAGAGTACATGTACATCAATATTTATAGGTAACTAAAGGCAATAAAATAAGTAAAATATAATATTAATATAGATCTTAAACTTAGAAAGAAAGTAAATATCTTATAAATATTCCTAAACTAAAATGAAAATAGATATTTCTACCATTGATATTGATTCCAAAATTCTAAATTAGAAGGAATAAGTAATTATTATGAAATATCTCTATTTTAACAGTTATCAACTTAAAAGAGAACTTCAAAAACACAACCAAAACTAATGCACTAACCATATATAAAAAGGAGGTACAAATTAATCATTCCCTGTAGATTAATTAATAGTACTATGCAACAAAAACATGTAAAAAATATTCTTCCCTTTCTTCTCCTCAATTATTTGCACAAGTTTTCAAGATTTTCTGGACTTTACACTTATCCTAAAAAATACAACATCCAGATAGTAACAAGAAAACAACCTTAAAACTCCACAAAATATGTTTTTCCTTTGCTTTTACTAGTAAAAGGGCAACACAATGCACAAAGCATCTTTTATTCACGCGCAAGGTCCGGGAAAGAATCGCATCTCTAGGGTGTGATCGGAGGCGGAAACAGAATTTGAAGGTGGGTGCACTTTTGGATTCAATCAAAATCAACGGGTGCTAACTATTAATATATCACTAATTTTTAAGGACATATATGTAAAATTTTGGCCGAACTTTACGGGTGGCGATGACATCTCTTGGTATAGCATAGGTCCGCCTCTAAGTATGATATAAAGGCCTACGTATCCTAATGCAAGTATTAATAGTTGCTTCCACGGTACCCTAATGCAAGTATTGATAGTTGCTTCCACGGTACCCTAATGCAAGTATTGATAGTTGCTTCCACGACTTAAATAGTGAGTTGTTTGTTTCTACTACTCAAGAACACAAAATACATGTAAAGTTTGAATCATGAGCACAATAAACGAAGGGGAGGAAAAAGAAACTTAAAGAAACATGACAATATCAAAATTGAAAGACAAAACCATAAATGCATGCAAAGAGAAACAAAATACACATTAATTAGCAAATTTTCAGTGTGTATTTTCAAATAAATTTTCATACCTCAAAGAGCAAAATTTAAGTACTCACAAAAATAAGAGAGAGCAAATTTCCTATGATTTTGAGAGAGGATAAATACAAAGATGAGAAATTGATGGAAACAATGAGAGTAAAAAGAGGCAGAAAGGAGCCAAAGAAGGTGGCAAGAATAGGGGAACTATGTGGGTGTGTGCCACCTGTCCATATTTTTGTTTGGAAGTGTGGCATTTTGATGAGTCATTTATATGACTTAGATTGATTTAATAGTACTAAGGAGATAAGAAACCAACCTTTTTTTTTTATTTTATATTTTGTGTGATCAAAAAGTGATGTCATGTCGTTATTCCTAGTACTGTGTTGTTTTTTTCCCTCTTTCATTTCATAATAATTGTTATCGTGGTGTCGTATGATTTGTCATCCTATCATGGTAACATATCGTTATATTCAATTTTTATCTTTTTTATGTATAAACACTTTAAAGTACTTTTATACATTGGTAATATTTAAGATATTATATCACGTAAGCTAGCTTATTTTGTAAGTTACTAACTTCGATTTTCTACGTAGAAGATTTGAAATCGATTCTTTTCACCCAATAACTTTTTCAATCAAAGTTCGTCGCACCGAGATTGTTTAGCGATTTATGTCTCATGTGTGGTTGTCAGCTATTACAAGTGGTCAAGTTCCGTAATGCATACCCAAAGCGTAACGGCTGCGGAATCCTCTGAATTTTTTTTCTTCCAAAAAAGTATTAATATATCGTAAGTAAGTTAAACTAAAATAAGCATATGTATTAATTATATTATGATTTAATGATAAGAGCACTAGTGAAGACATATGATGCATACACTAAATAATGATGTAAACATCAAATGCGAATAAAGTTTTAGTTACATGTAATATTGTCATTGTGAGTAAATAAAGTTAAACTTCTATGTTTAAATAATGTTGTTTTTAAAAAGAGGAAAAGAGTAGATAATACATTTTAAATTAAATTTTACAGAAAAAGATCACAACTCTACTTGACATCACTTAAATGCAAGTATTATATTTCATCAAAAGTTATCATCTTTGTTGGACTATATAATTTTGGCTTATAGCTTTGTGGACCCCACCTTATCTCAAAGAATTTTTGAAAATGATTTAACTATTTTATTATTCAGTAGAAAAAGGAGGGCGCCATAGGATTTGTAACAGGGGTAAATAAAAGTTGATGATTGAGATCAGTAACATAATAAATATTATTATTATTAAGTAACTTAATTAGCAGAAGGTTTAAGTACTTATCATGAATTTGGATTCTATTTCATCATCTCGTTTGGATAAGGTTCTTGACTTTTGGATATAAGCATTCGATAAATGATAATTGTACGAGGTAAGAATTTAAGCACACCCGATATTTATATAAACTAGTTTTAGTGTACGTGCGTTCTTAACGTCAATCAATAAAATATGTGTATATGAAGAACCTATAAATCAAGTTATCAAATACTAAGTTTTAAAACGTTCACATTAAGTTAATATTTTAAAATAAGTAACTTTGTACATAGAAAAGTATAGGGAGTCGCCATTTATTTAAATCAATACCAAAAGAAAGAAAATTAATTAATGGCAACTCATTTAGAATGTATCTTATCTTCTAATATTTCATCCTTATTATTTTTAACGTTTGCATTTTTAAAAGTCTGACTCTTACTACTATATTATAATCGATTCTATTATAAATTTTGAAAAGAATAACTTGGATTTTTCGCAAATTAGTTAAATCAAAGACTTTTTTTTGGTTAATTAGGATTGTTCTTAACGTTAAAAAGAATATTTTTTTTGTTGATTCAAATATTAACATTAGCTCATCCAAAGTTTTAAATATTTAACTGTAATTATAATTTTTATCCAATAAGATTTCTACGTTCAGTGTAATAAAAAATCGTTATGACATCACTTTTGAACTTTTATATTAGTACAACCATTTCTTTATATTCTTAAAATTAAAATATTTTCTTATTTAAGCTTGATAATTGAATTTTAAAAAAAATTGGAATTGATTGAGATTACTACGTTTGTGATTGCTAGATATTTGTTCTTACTTCCAAGTATGATTTAATAACAAATTAAGGGTTTAGTTGACATATATTAAAATTCTAATTATGAGAAATATAATTCAATGAGTATTGTAGGCATATGAATTTTATTAAAATTAATTCACAAAATAATTTAGATTTTATTGGTCCAAATAAATATAAATGAGCTAATATAATAAAATTATATATATAAGTCCAATATATATGGGTTAAATAAATAAGTTTTAATCTATTGCACTAGTCTATTTAATTGGGCTACAAGTGATGAGCCCACTTCGTTAAGCCCAATATGCCATCTTCCTAGAGGCCCAGTTTGGTGCCACGTGTCAAATGACGTGGCACACCAAGTCAAATAAAAGAGTCAATAGGATTGTGCCACATGTCAAAATGACAAGGCATGCCAAGCCAAATTAAAAGGCCAATGAAATCGCGCCACATGTGCAAGTGACATGTTCTAGCCAATCAAATGCGGCCATGTCACACTTCGATTTGATTTGTCAGAAAGAGTTTGTTCTTATCATAACTCTTTCCTCCTACAACTATAAATAGGGGTCTTCATAACCCAGAAAAGACACCAGAAGTTATAAGAAGAAGCAAGAGAGAGCTTGTGGATCAAATGCCACAAATTTCTCTACAAGTTTCAAGCTTCAAGAAATCAAGTTCAAGCTCAAGAACGAAGAACAAATCAAGGTCAAGTTCAATCAATCAAACTCAAGAACAAGATCATCGTTCGTGGCAACTACTATATATTCAAGATCAAGCTCAAAGGCCCTTGAATTTATACGAGTGCATGAGGCCCTTGAATAAAAAATCGTTATGACATCACTTTTGAACTTTTATGTTAGTACAACCATTTCTTTATATTCTTAAAATTAAAATATTTTCTTATTTAAGCTTGATAATTGAATTTTAAAAAAAATTGGAATTGATTGAGATTACTACGTTTGTGATTGCTAGATATTTGTTCTTACTCCCAAATATGATTTAATAACAAATTAAAAGTTTAGTTGACATATATTAAAATTCTAATTATGAGAAATATAATTCAATGAGTATTGTAGACATATAAATTTTATTAAAATTAAATTCATAAAATAATTTAAATTTTATTGGTCCAAATAAATATTATGGGATAATATAATGAAATTATATATATAAGTCCGATATATATGAGTTATATAAATAAGTTTTAATCCATTGGGATAGCCCATTTAATTGTGCTACAAGTGATGAGCTCACTTCATTAAGCCCAAGATGCTATCTTCCTAGAGGCCTAGTTTGGTGTCACGTGTCAAATGACGTGGCACACCAAGTCAAACAAAAGAGCCAATAGGATCGTGCCACGTGTCAAAATGCCAAGCCAAATTAAATAGCCAATGAAATCGCCCCACGTGTACAAGTAACATGTTCTGGCAAATCAAATGCGGCCATGTCACAGTTCTATTTGATTGGTCGGAAAGAGTTTGTTCTTATCATAACTCTTCCCTCCTACAACTATAAATAGGGGTCTTCATAACCCAGAAAAGACACCAGAAGTTATAACAAGAAGCAAGAGAGAGCTTGTGGATCAAATGCCACAAATTTCTCTACAAGTTTCAAGCTTCAAGAAATCAAGTTCAAGTTCAAGAAATCAAGTTCAAGCTCAAGAACGAAGAACAAATCAAGGTCAAGTTCAATCAATCAAACTCAAGAACAAGATCATCGTTCGTGGCAACTACTATATATTCAAGATCAAGCTCAAAGGCCCTTGAATTTATTTACTATTGGAAAGAAGAATCAGAGGATTCATAGAGATTGTACATTCAAATATTTGAAATAAAATACTACGATTGTTGTAATATTTTTTGGCTGAATTTTATTTTCTCGACACAATTTATTGTCTATAAATATTTTATTATCTAAAAGAAATACTCGTAAACCTTGAAAAAGTACTCCTAAAACTGTGGGGTGGGTTGGGGGGAGGGGAGGGAAAGTGGAGAGGAAAATAAGGACTCATACACCAAGAAAAGGAAAATAAGGACGCCTAAACCTAAATTTTTATAACAAAAAAATATTCGTAAATCCAATATAAAAAAATATTCGTGAAATACTTGGAATTCAATATCCTAAATCTAAATAGAATTTATATGAAGGACTCCAACTGAATAGCATAATTTTTTTTATATCAAATCCTAAGAGTTAGGGAAATAATTAAGTGATTATTCCTAAATATTAATAAAATAATTAAATGTTGATTCATACAATTTAGAAAAATAACTTAAATTATTATTTTGTCCAGTGTGAAAGCTAGTTTTAAAAGGTAAAAATACAAACCATTGTGCGTGAACACTATCGAGATGAGTATGAACTATTAAAATATTACATAAAAATTCTATTAAAAATTATGTTTGAGTGATAACATAAAAGTTATAAAAAAATATAAGTTCTTGAAAATAGTAATTGTTGAACGTATCTAGCTAACAACCCTCAATCATGTCAGTCAATATATTCAACTTAAAAATTATTATAAATTATAATATCATTACTTTAATTTCACAAGTTATCATGCTTCATTTTTTGCTCTAGCAAGAACGCATTAGTCTTTGAAAATTTCAGTTATTATGTAAAATTTAGAAGAAATTATATCATATATAACTTGGGCCATATAACCCATCCGAAAATAGCCTACATTTGAAGCCCTAACCAGGTTTAGCCAAGGTTGTATATGTTTTAAAATTTTATTTTCATCCGGTAGCCCACAAATATTATTAACGGTGTTTTAGTTTTCTTTTAAATTTTTTTCTCTCTATTCTTCTCACGCTTTTTTCACAGAAGTACGAAGGCAACCGTCCTCCATTGTTGCGTCTCAAGTAATTTTTCGAGCTTTCACTCTTGTTTTCAGGTAATTTTCATTTCATTTTATGCTTTTACCACTGTTTTGGTTTTAAATTTTGTTTTAGTTTTAATTTTTTGGCTTTTCTAATTTTGAATTTTTTTTTTACAATGTTGTGTTTTCCATTCGATTTTGTGTTCCTTCTATCTTTGTTCTGGGCCTAAACTTGGTGTTTCAGTTTGCATACTTTATTATTTTGACTTTTAGGGTAGAATTTATTTTTTGAGTTTTGTTACAATTTGGGAAAATTGGCCTCTGCTTTGTGTTCATGGCTTTTGTTTTGGTTTGATTTTTGTGTTTTCTTTCATTTGTCTTCACTTTTGTTAAAGCTTTGTTTGTTTTATTGTAGAAAATGCGTTCGAAAATGTCTGCTTCAAAAAGTCGTATGAAGGTTGCTGGAGAAGGTGTTAAGCTCGATTTTGTGAAAACATTGAGGGAATTATTCTCAACCCCTGATTCTGAAGAGAATGGGCATGTCCAGGCCCCCGATGATGATGATTTTGAGTCTTCTGCTCCTACAAAAAAGTCGCAACAAGAGACCGGTCGAATGACTCGTTCGCAAACGAAGAATACTCCTACTCCAGTTTACATTGTTAGACTAAGGAGTAAGAAATGTGGGAGACATGAAAGATCCAAAGAAAAGCTGAAATTTGATTTGGTTGATGAAGATGATGTAGGCTCCAGTGTTAAACCGAAAAAGAGAAAGATCGGGGACGTTAAGCATAAAAAGAGAAAGATCGAGGACGTTAAGCATAAAAAGAGAAAGATCGAGGACGATGGTGAGAGTGGTCTTGATTGCATATCCAAAGAACAAAGAGTTGCTACTCGCTGTAAATTGAAGGAGAGAAAAGCTAAGCTGAAGGTATTCCCTGTGTTGCTATTAATTTTATACATCCTTATACAATTTCATACAAAGTTATAGTTGTTTATACATCTTTATTCAAGTACTGCTACAGTGATTTATACAATATTTTAGTATAACTTTTGTTCCTGATTTCTTTCTTGTTGTTTTTTCATATGCAAGGTTGGAGACTTCTATATACAATTAGCTGATCATTTTCACAACAGGATTAGTTCCCATACCGAGATTGATATTGTCAGCATTGTGAAGCAATGTTTGACTGACACGCAACTTTCAATGTTCCGTGCTAGCTGTTTTGGCTACTTTTTGGATCTGCCTCAATTTAAAATTCAAAATCAACTTATTTATTGTATACTATTGAGGGAAGTCATCCCGAGGTGGGAAAGGGAGTTGTGGGTTAAAATCAATGATTGTTTGTTGCGATTTGGCATTGGAGAGTTTGCTATTATTACTGGTTTGAAGTGTGTAGAAGAAGATGCCATTGTCTATGAAAAACCAGATGTCAATTGATTGCTAAAAGAGTATTTTCAAGGAGATGGAAAAAGGGCTATAACGAGGGGGCAACTACTTGATCGCTTCAAGAAAAAGGACTGGAAGTCGGACAAAGATGTTTTCAAGATGGCCTTGATGGTGTTTGTCCATCATTTCATATTCTCAGATACCAATAATCATGGTATCAACAAAGATGATTTTGATGTCATTGAAAGTGGTCAATATCAGACGTATGCTTGGGAAAAAAATTCATTTGAAGATATTTTAAAGACAATGAGGGACAAACAGTGTGACTATTTGATAATGTATAGGCTCAGAGATTTGCCACTTGCGTTGCAAATATGATTTTTTGAGTGTTGCTCTATGGTTGACAAGCATCTAGCTGTTCGTATTGGCACAAACGTGCCACGCATTCTTAGTTGGAAATTCATTGAAAATCCAACATATGAGGATTTGACTGGCTGGGTGATCATGTCTAGTATCGACCAGATAAATATTTTATACCATAATACTTCTTCATATATGATTTTAGTTTTTTTGTAAGTATGTATGATTATGAATATGTCACAATTTTCTTTTTCTACTATTGTAATCCAGTTTTTCTTATTCTAGTTGAACTATAAGAACATTTTCCCTACTCGTGAAGAGATGTCAACGCTGAACATCGCCACGCTTTTTGAAGTTAATGCCGATGATGTTGCATCAGGGGATGTGCTTGCCTTTCACATTGATAGTTATGTCTCTTCATCTCCACCTTGTCCTCAGAATATGGAGCAACAGTCTAAACGACCTTGTTGTAGTTGACTGATATAGTTACAACATTCAACAGTTATGTCGTTTCTTCCTTTGAAAAAAATGTTCAATTTTCTGAATATAAAGGAAACAAAGCAAACGAGGGAGGAGGTTCCTGATTCAAAGGTAATGTTTTACTGATAAAACCAAATCACTCAACAGTATACCTTCTCTGAATCATCACTCAACATTTATTCCTTCTCTTTCTATTAAGTTTTATTAGATTCGTCAGTGCATGTCTGATGACAAACATCTGGTCTTGGCGAATATGACGGCTATCAATATGATGTTGTTCCTGACTTTGTCGAGCAAGTGAATCAAGATAACACGCTAGCTGACCAAACAGATTTAGGTGTCAAAGCAAACGAGGGAGTTACTGATGGTGTTGATCATGGTATTCGTTCTGCATTTTATCTTTTTTGTCTGATTTTTCTTTTCTTCATTTTGAAAGTTTTTTATCATTGATTTTCTCTATCTAGGAAGCATGTGATGCCAAGGGTGATACATTTTGGGATGACATTGGCAATGAAGATTTAGTTGCACTACAGATGTCGCAAATTGTGCTTCACAGACCACCCGTCATAGATGTAGAGAGGATTACATTTCTCCTGAAAAGTCGGTTCGACAGAAAATACCAGAAAAATATGCCAAATCTCCGTATTTGCCAGTTTTTGATTTGGGGGCATCAGGATCAACGCACAAGCTCATTTTTTATATCAAGCATCCTTTCACAATCGAAATTGATGATTTTGATCCCTTGTCGCCATTGGCCAAAGAGTTTTGCACGTTTGTTGATAATGGGATGGATACGAGGCGAAGGTAGCTTAACTTTACTTAAGTTTTCATGTTCTTATTTTATAATTGTCTATGAAGGTAGTTCTGATTACTTTTTATTTTTTATGATTTGAAGTGCCAAAAATATTTATACCGATGAAGTAAATAAGCTTGCGGAAGCTTTTACTTTTGGCTCGTGTCATGTGACCACGAAGGATTGGTTCCACTCACTTGCGTATTGTGACCGACCTTTGATTGACACGGTATTTAATAACTTTCTGTCCTAATGCCTTTTTTTATTTGTTGCGTATCTTTATCGCTTGAGACCTCCATAGTGTATACATAACTTTGTATAATCAAATGCAAGATTTTTGTATAATCATAGTATAAGATTGTATAAGATTGTATAACCTTGTATAAATATGTATAACTCTGTATAATTGTGTATAAATTTGTATATTTAAAAAATCTGCATCATATATTAATTTTTTTGTAGTACTTTGAATCATTTAGCAGTGATGGTTGTTTTTGTTTTATTTTCTTTTCTCAGCACTTGGATGTCCTCTTTTACTATTTGAGGAAGAGGAAAAAAGTGGGCCGAATGTTTCCATACGGTTTACTACAATGGACTTTGCCTTTGGTAACAAAATCAATTCACTGTATAAAGATTTCAAAGTGAAACAAGATCCTTCAGTTATCCTTGAAGGGCATGAAATAGAAGAGTACATTAGAGAGTTTTATTGTGATGCAAATGTAGCGTGGCACACTGTTGACCACGTCTTATTCCCTATTTATGTCAAGCGTGGAAGAGAAAAATAGGGCCACTGGGTTTTGGGGTTGTTTACGTTCATAGATAGGTGCATTCACATCTATGAATCTAAACGTGGAGCTATTAATGATAGACTTGCTTTGGATGTTGCATTACCTTATGCAATTTTGATACTTTACTTCTTGAAGAGTTCTGATTTTTATGTCGAGAAGAAGGGCATTGATTGGAACAATGGTGCATATAACGATAAATCTCATTCTGATGCTTTGCAGGTTAATCTCGTTAATAATGTGCCACAACAGATCAAATGGTAGGTTAATTCTCAGTTGTTTTATTATTTTACTATTTGTGTACCTAATTACAGTAACGTACAGAGAATCTGATTTTTTTTTAGTTACAGCGATTGTGGTGCTTTTGTTGTTGGTTTTCCTGAGTATTTCATCCTGGGTAAGGAAATCCGAAATGATAATTTTGACATTGGGACACTTCGCACCAGGTGGGGATCTCTATTGTGGGATTATGGAAGGAAAAAATAACAGTCAGGTACAACTAGTGGTGATGAAATCACAGGGAGACTTTTCAGGAAGAGGAAGAGGGGACGACCGAGAAAGTAGTTCTATTTTTTTTTAATGTAGATGACTTTATTTTTGTGTAGTTTGTGGTAGTCATTACACATTGTGGCTGTGAATGAATTACATTTTAATGAATATTTCAGTTGTTTTTTCCTTAACAAAGTATTTATTTTTGTTATTGTTGTAGTTTTGTCAATGTTGCAAGGTTTATACATATGTATACAAACTTATACTCTCATTTATACATCTGTATACATATAATGACACTGATTGTTTGCAGTTCTGTTTTGCATTTGTACAATCTATCAATATATTTAGCACCATTAAAAATAACAACACACTATTATTGGATAATCAAAACATGTATAATAAAACATATTTAACATAATTTCAACATATAGTGTAAATTGTAATTCTTTATTGACATTTGTGACTAAATTGCTTGTGAAACTTAGCTACTCAACATTTGTAACTCTATTGTTTGTGGAACTTAACTACTCAACATGACAACATATGTAATAGGAAGTGTTATGTTTCCAACTATTTATTTTGGTAGATTCCTACATATTTTTCTATTGTGGCCACTTTGTCCACACACAGAACATGAAAACCCCCTTTTAGACTCTTTCTCTGAAGCCGATTTGAGTCTTTCCTTTCTTGCCTTTCCTGCATTTCTTCTCCCTTTAGGTGGTAGGACCATATCTTTCAGCACCTCTGTTGGGATTACCCATAAACTCTCATCTAGCATCGGATTCACTAGAAATTCATAAGTTCTAAGGAGGTTATCCTTCTTGTAGTAAAAAGAGCAATCCCGGCCAGGTTTCAGTTGTTGATTCTTCAAAACCGCCCAAGCATGCAGACATGGAAATTCATCAATTTGAAATTTACCACAACTGCATGTTCCCTCTTCAAGGCACACTATGTTTCGCCTTACCCCTTCAAGCACAGTATATAACTGCTCCGTAGCAGGCCTCTCCTGCAAAAGTTTTTAAAAAAAAGAAGTTAAAGCACATTATACATTATTATACAGAGTTATACATCTTTAAACAAGCAGTAAAATGCAAGTCAGCAGTGACATGCTTCATTATATTTGATTCGTTTTACCGTCATTTGCTCCGATGCAATCAGATTTTCCCCAAGGAGTTTGTCGTACTTTTTGCCAAGCTCTGTAGATGTCTCCATTGTACTTTTTCTGTTTTTATTGTTTCACTATTGTAGCAAATTTTTCATGTACTCCATTAATCGCATTATTGTTAGCTCTCTATCATCTTTGTTTGCTGCATTAATTGACTCTGCAATATTGGAAGTCATTATCATCGATCTTTTCACTTTAGAGTATGCCCTAGACCACCTTTCGTAGCCAATTTCGAACAAGTAAAGCTGCACCCTCGGATCAATTTTGCACATCTCTTTCATATGATAGTCAAACTTCTCTATTGTGTAAGCTCTAGACAAAGCGAAGAAGATATCCTTCAATTGTTTGTGATGTTTCTTGAATGTGCGCTTGACATTCTGCCACAAGTGAAACATGCAAATACAATATGGAACTTCTGGGTACACAACTTTTGTGGCATTGAAGATGCTTTCATTTCTATATGAAACTATACACACCCCTTTCCTAACACCAAAAGTACCATTTATTTGGACGAAGAACCACTCCCAAGATTTATTATTCTCTGAATCTACAATTCCATATGCTAGTGGAATGATTTTTTCTGTTTATACAAAATAGGTATTAGGATTCAGACAATTATACAAATCTTATACACAGTTATACACGAATATAAAACTTTATTCATAATGCAAATTTTATAAAAACAGCAGCTCTGAAATCCTATACATTTTTATACATGAAACTACAATATTATACAAACTGCAGAAACAAGGTAGATGCAGTCAACTCACCAGCTCCATCCTGTGTACAAGCAGTCAATAGGGTACCCTTATGTGTTGCTTTAAGGAAACTTCCATCAACAACCATTATCGGTATGCAATGCTCACAACCCTTGATAGATGCATATAGCGAAACATATGCATAAAGAAAATATCCATCTTCTGATTTGTGCAACTTTGTAACCGTTCATGGATTTGTATGCTCCAACATATAAAAATACCTCGGCAACTCCTTATATGAATCACACAGATTCCTTCTTATCATTGCCATTGCTATCTCTTTAGCTCTCCATGCTTTCATGTAGCTCACTTCAACCTCGTGTTGCTTTTGTATGTCCTCTATTATATCATTTGCGGTGTAAACTTTTTTTGGATTAACATATTTGTCCTTGACTATACTAGCAATTAAACCCGAAGTAGCTTGACGTTGTGTTAAGTATCTTTCACCATAGCCGCATGTGTGATTATTATTGTAACTTCTCACCTTGAATATGTTTGCCTTGTAAATGGCAGAAGATTTGAAACTCCAAGCACAATTGTCGTCCACACACATAAGGTGATACCTAGAATTAAAGATCATTCAACTTCTAAATACACTTGTATACAAAAGCATAACTAGATATATACTAATTTTAATACCTCTATACAAATATATACTACTATATATATATATATATATATATATATATATATATATATATATATATATATATATACACATATATTTAACAGAATATACAACTATTATCATACCTTGTTGCGCTTGATCTCTTCACCTTGAATTAGAACCTCTCACGTACAACCAAGTTCTTCATCACACTGACAACTGTCTCTTTATCTTTATAAACTTGATCCTCCTCAACCAATTCATTTAACATATTATCTATTATACCATAATCGGTGTTTTCAATAAATTCGATATCAGGCCTAATCTCAGTGCTATCAATTGTGGATGCATCTTGAATATCATTTACAGATTTGCCTTTATCTATACAACTGGAACTTGTAGCAACCAAACAACTAGGATTTGTAGCAACCAAACGATTATCATAAAACTCTTTCACAGTCACATATAACGGGTACTCAGTGAAATTCAACTTTTTCTTCTTTACTTCGATATACACCCGAACACCAGTATCGTTATAAATCAGGATCGGTGGCAAACCATCCTTTGGGAGAAAGTTAAGCAAACCATCCTTTGGGAGAAAGTTAATCTCTAATGTGTTTAACTCAGAATCGATTCTAATCTGTTTCGAAATTGCTTCAACTAAATTGTTGTAGCTGAATGTCGACTCGATTATTACACAATTGCTGACGAAATTGATAAACTTGTTGTCTTCCCATTCACCACTATGAAGAACGTACAATGAAAAAAGCTCCATCGAACAAAAAGTTGAAATTAAAATTGCAGCAAAAATGAAAATCGCGCATATTACAGCAAATATTTTTTACTTTTCGTGTTTGATTTGTTGTTAATTCGAGATGTAGAAGAATTTCTAGGTTTTTGGGAGTTGCATTGACTATAAGATCGCGTTTTTATAGATTTGGGGAAGAAGAATGGAAAGAATGAGAGAAAATCCCGCTGAAAGATACAAAATCCCACTTCTGAATCCCAAAAAACAGAAATAACGCCCCTTTTTCGGATATGGGCCTGTTACTTTTGGGCTACTCAATTGTAAATTGAAATGTGTTCTATAAAGTTGAAAAGTAGGAAGCCTAGAACGCCCTTTTTCGGATATGGGCCTGTTATTTTTGGGCTACTCAAATTGTAAATTGAAATATGAGTTATAAAGTTGAAAAGTAGGGAGCCCAGTTGTTTTAATATGAAATTTTCTCTAAAATTTATTTGAAAAGTTATATTTTCTTAAGTTCATTATAGAAAACACAAATAATTCAACTAACTGACAAAATATGTTTTTTTTCTCGCAAATACAAGTTGTGATATATACTTTAATGAATAAAAAAAATATAGTAGTTGTTTTCAACAAATTAATAAAGAACCTAGTGTCTATGATTGTAATAAAATTTTATGCAATTCTCGGGTTCTGAAAAGACTTGCCTAACTATTCTAGAAGCAATAAAAATATAAATACATATTAAAATTAAAATTAAGTTCTATATGTTAAACAAATGTTTTAAACGTAGATTTACTTTTTGAAGGAAAAAAATAGCTTTTCAAAAGGTTTAAATGATGGTAAATAAATCAATTTTCACTATGTGAGAGTTAATATATAACTCTCTTTATGAAATTTTAGGTTGTTAGGTATTTTAAATACTTATAGCATATCTCACTGATGAGATTTTATTGGGTTGTTGTTGTTGTTGTTGTTGTTATTGTTATGTTCATTTTCTCGAACATAAACAATTATTGACAACTAACCAAAATGTTGATTTTCAAAATAATTCTTCCAACTAACACTAACTAATTTTTTTAAAGCCAACAATTTCTTTGTTTTTCGATAAATTCAATATTTGGCTTTGTTCTTTTATTTTAAGCTTCATATTTTGTTAAGAATGTTTTAGTTCGTTTGTATCTAGAGAAAGAAACATACTCATAATTACAAAGTTATTTTGTATATCAAACGTTCTTTGTGTGAAATTAGGATTATTTAATCTATATGGAAGAAACATATTTATAATTATACGCTAGTAGTTATTTTGTTCAATTCAAACAAGGAAATTTTTTATATAAATAAAAGCTTACTTGATTTAAATTCTTAAATATTAGGACTTTCTAAATAGTTCAAATAAGGAAATATTTAATAACTATAATTTTAGTTGATTTCAAAGTCCTTAATACTAGGAAAATAAAATGTCCTAATTTTTAGAAAATAATTAAATTACTATTTTGTCTAGTGTGAAATCTATCTTTAAAGGGTAAAAAAGGCGAACGACATTTCGTTAAGGGCGTTTGTGCTTTTAATATAGTATAGATAGATAGATAGCTTATAATAATTTATTATGGTCAGGTAATAAATTGAAGTAAGAATATGCATTAATAATTATTTATGTTTTAGTAATGATAATGTATGTGAATTATATGTCATGTATTCATTGAATTAGTGTAAATATTCCGTACGAATCAAAAGAGATTTATCATTTTCCATATCAAAATATTGACTACTGTGAATAATGAATTATGCTTATGCATCTTTTTGGCATCTATGGTGCTTATAAAAAAAGTCATTAATTGACAATTGAGATTAAGTTCACACTCAGATACGGTTATTTGGGTGGTGTTTAAGTGGATTCACCTACAACTAAAAGTTTTATTCTTCTTTTACTATTTTTTTCCAATTTGGTATTATATAAAAATATAGAGTTGGAATAATCTTAGCATCTAATATCGCATTGAAAATAATTTCTATTGGTTGTACTATGGATTAAGCATTAGTTCCATTATGGAACTTATTCTTCGAATATTATTCATGTCTTGTCCTCCTTTTTGCATAGTAATCTCCTATAATATAATTCTAGATGCTGTAACAAACCTGTGGGCAAGTTCTCCTTTTCTATTATTGGGGGAACCAATTCCTCGTGGAATATCCATTTTACTTTGTGTTAACATATGTCACGTTCAAAACATTTATTTTCAGATTTTATCCTAACAAAGCACGAGATAAACTCATCTCAAATTTAAACCAACGAGCCCTATATGTTACTCCTTCCATTTAGAAAATGATGACATTATTACTATTCGAGAAGTCAATAGTTTCCCTTAAAAGTATAATAATTTTCAGACCGATGCATAGTATTATAAATTTTTCACAATGAAAAAATAAGGTCTAACTATGATCAGACCTCTCTGTAGCAATATCCTTATATAACAACACTTATCTATAAAAGCCAAGTCTTTTCGGAACCAATTTTTATGTTATGTGATGATATATGCTCTCTATTACAACACTTCACTATAACATCCAAAAATATTCGAAACAAACGAGACTGTTATAGAGATGTTTGACGGTATATAAATCCTCATTGTCCGGTATCACTTAGTGTAAGCTCATCTTTATATTGACCGGGAAAAAAAATTCATATTTGGTTCAAGAATTTTTTTTTCACAAACCAACATTTCAAAATTAATTACCAAGAGCTGCAAATTGAGTAGCATTTGTGCTTTCTGCAAAAGAATTACAACTTTGTACAAAGTACTATGAACTGAAGAGGTTGCATAGCATAGTGGAGGATTTACTAGAGAGAGGTGAGTTACTTGCACCAAGATGAAAAAGGAAAAAAAAGTAAACCAATTGAATAACTTAGCTCTAAATCACTGTCCTTATAAACAATAGAAAAAAGGTCAAAAAGGAGGGATTCTAATTTCTAATCCCATGAGCTGTGGCACTGGTTATGAAGATAGTGCAGTACGTGCAGCAATTCTTCCTAAGCCAACACCCAAACCAACCGGTACAGAATCAGTTTTGCTCTTCACATTATGAGAACAATGAGCAGAATGAACATGACCCTGGTGTGAGTTCTGGTTATTGTTCATGTTGATAACATGATGGCCATTTCCATTGATCTGACTAGAATGGCTGCCACCATTTTGAAGACTTGAACTGCGAGGAATTTGCATCATTCCAATCCCCTCGGATTCAACTGATTCCTCAACGTACTCGACATCTTCGTTATAACCATTTATCAAGAAGTCTGAACAGTTCTTCTTACAACCATGATCATATGGATTCCGGAATCGACCACCTGGTCCTCTAAGGTAACTATAACGCATCATATTGGCCATTTCATTTGTTGTGATGTTGTGTGAAATCTGTTGCAAAAGGGAAAAAGAAAGGTCAAGACATCTTTCATGTTTTACCTTAGTAGGAAAGGGGAAAAAAGCCGTCAATGGACAAACAGGTTTAACAGTACACATTCGTGCTGTCACGTGTTGCTGACACTCAAATGAGCAGACAGACAAACTTATTATGATTCCCAGAGACATGACTCTAAATGAAATGAAGGAACCATCAACAGTCAGATTGAGGAAATAAGAATCAGAAAGGTTGAAAGTAAGTTGCCAACGAGCCTCCCTGGTGAAACTATAAGCATGTTCACAACGTCTGCAGTAAGATATTCAAATTAGCTTTTTGATCAAGCAATGATCATCCATATACATAAATTCTGTCTCTTCCAGAAAACATATCTGGAAAGAAATCAAAATTGAAGAGATCACAGGATGTGTGCTAGTGGCCCTATATCCAGAACAGCTGACACAAGTGTGTATATCTGTCGCAGCACCCAGGAAATGAATGTGTGTTTCGTGTTGTATGTTCCCACAATAATAATTATATCTTTGCCGGCATATGATACATGTTTGAAACATATAATTTCACTGAGTAGTAGGCTGAGGAGCTTATGATAACTGACAGGAAAACAAATAAAACATACCTGAGAAGCTTGTACCCCAGTTAAGACTGCCACACCAACGAAGAGGAAAAAGTCCGCGAACAAGAATGCTAAAGCACCAATATGGTGAGTACCAGCATGATTTAACCAAGCCCCAAAAGAAGACGGAGCTGCTGGATCAGTCAAGACTCCTGATATCTCAAAAGGCATTTATTTAGCAGACTACAAACTGAAGAAAGGAATAAAAATTTCCCGATGGACAAATATTTTATGTGAGGTACAGGAAAGAGTCTTACTTGTAAGAGTAACTGCACCAGTCAATACCATTGCCAATACTTCGAGAACTAGAAAGGTGAAAAAGTCCCACTTGTTTTTCTGGAAAAAAAATGAGGAAAGTAATTCTTCAGAAGACAAAAATAAGAGCTAGTAGGCAAACATAAGAGTCAAAAGACATACTTAAGTATCAGAGAAACTGTGAATCAAGGCATATATCATACTATAACCATCACCCAATGAGGTAATGCATTATACATATACCCTAAGCATCACAATTCAGTTGTGATTTATCTCGGATGTACTAGTTGACCAGAGAAAAGGACACAAAAGAATACGGAATCTATTACCTTGCCTATGCAATTAGACACCCAAGGACAATGATGGTCAAACTGTTCCACACAGCGATCACAGGTTGAACAGTGCTTTGCACGAAGAGGACGGACAATCTAGCAAAAGGAAAACAATTATGTACATAAACCCCCAAATAGATGAATCTCTAAAAATAGAAGTATGAACAATAAGATACAGACATACCTTGCACGTGGAACAAAGCTGAGACCAATTCCCAGCAAGCAAAGCAGGATGATTTATCTCCATTTTCAGCAGAGGTTCCTGAGATGTGACAAGGAAATGATACACATTTTATGAATTATAGTGTCTAAAAAAGAGGGAAATTGCAATAAAAAGAATAATAGGTAGGCCCTGGAACAAGATTATGTAAACCTCCTAACAAAAACAATGAGTATTATTTTGGAAGGCCTCTTTTCACTATTAATTCTGATTTTCTTCCAATTTTTTGGGGGGATAGGACTGCAGGATTGGAACTTACATCATCTTTGGTATTTTGTGAATCATGTTGACTCCTGCTGATGTAACCTGGATCTTTTCTGTGACCAAAAAAATCACGACGGATTCAAATTCAACAAGTACAAGCAAGTTAAACACATTGCAAATTTTGACATCAGCAATGATAGCTAAAAAATCCACCTAAATAAGGCAAAACGAAAGAAAAGCATTTTTTGAAAACCTCGTGTACATTCTTATCTTCATATATAACGAAAGAGCATGAATATTACCTGCTGCACCGATAAAACATAACTAGTCCAACTGTAGCAAGGAGTACTCCCGACCATGCAAATAGTGCGCCAGCAGCAGTTAATCTTGGCAGCGTTGAAGCTGAATCAAAGAGAAAATAACAGGACATTCAATATTTGCCATAGTAAAACCAATGAGACAAAGTTCATTGCAAACAAGAGGATCAGATGAAGTACCCGTGATTACTGCATGAATGTAAGTGGTAAGTAGAAGAAATATTGTACAACAAAGAACAGGAGCAAGTCCAAGCTTAGAAAGTTTGCCAAGTCGGGTACTTCCATCACAGCGTTTGTCATACAACCGTCTCGCATTTCCCTGCAAAAACCATTTATTATTCTATAAGAATGGAATAAAACACAAAATGCTGCATTTCAGAGAAGATAAAGACACACTGTGATGTAACAAACACTGATTTCACTGGACTTTGAAGTTGGATACCAACTCATAAACAACCTACTATCAAGTTAAAGACAGCGAAATTAAGCAACACCTACAAGGAAAAAAGCAACTTGTCTATGATTCTTATCAGAAGCAAGCTGAGCAGGTGTAAGGCCTGTGTTATCTGTCACTGTCAGATCTTCCTTCTTCCCAGCCTGCACCAACACCGTACATGCTTCTAGGTTACCCCTAATAGCAGCCCAATGAAGTGGCGTACAACCTACAGTAGAATGAAATGTAAGAAAACCTCTGAGTTCAAGCAATAGATAAAAACAAAAGAGTAGGAGGAAAATATTTGGTTTACCCTCTTTATCCTGCCGTCCGCGATATGCATCAAGAAAGAGTAAAAGACGTATACAGTCAGCAAAACCCTTGTATGCAGCCCTAAATTTTCCCGGAAAAGAATTCACAAGTAGATAAGTATATTATCAATAAAGTAACCAAAAAGATGACCAGTTAAGTAACAGACAATATTTACCAACAGTAACAGAGGAGGCTGGTGGGAAAGAAGCATCAAAAGCAAGTATCATCAAAAAGATTTCCATCTCTGGATGAATAAGTGACTAAACCCAAACAAACTTTTCATATCTAACGGTAATGTGTATATCATCAATATACAGCAAAAACAGACAGGAAAGTGAACTTCCATGTATACCATAAAAAAAAACATGTAGTATGAAAGGATATAGATTGTTAAAGAAAGCAATAAGAGCGAATCTCTGGCCAAATTCAATTGCTGACAATTTTATGCTCGTATGTTTAGCTACTCTCCTCTCTATATTCAGCTTCTCACAAAAAAAATTTGATTATGAAATCCATATAAATATTCCTTCATATATTCCAATGCCAGATCAAGGGTTAAGATTTCTTACTTTTTCTACATTAGAGCTTCTCCTTATTCTTTAACTAAGCATCACATTGTCATATTTTACAGGAATTTCTCCTGAAAGTTATCTCTAAAAACAAAATGGCATCAAGAACCAAAGAAAGGCTATAGCATGCTTCTAACACCTCAAAATTGTTATTCAGCAAAAAAGTATACAAATGTTGTTCGCAGAACTACCAGTGTAGAGGGCTTCTTCCATCACTATCAGGTACATCAGGATCAGCATTCCACTTTGTAACAATGTAATATAAAAAAGCTGTCTGACCATATTGCGCGGCAACATGTGTCGCCTGCAGTCGAATTCATTGCATGAGTAATAGGCAAATCTTCACAAATTTAGATACTAAGATCTTAATCAATTTGTATCAAATAAGTACAACAGCTGTGTGAGGACAATGAGGAAGAATAGTGGAAAAAGAATGTCAAGAAAAACAGGATGCGCTTTTAAACACTTAGACAGTAAGATTATTTACTGATGAAATGCTTATCAGGAAAAAAGAGTAAGAAAAAAGGTAACATTAATTGCTGAGGCAAAATGGTGTAAAAATGTTGCAGCTGATATAACTTGTAAGATGGTAGTCCATTTATTCATCTTTGAAGTCTGCACCTGTCCACGTAAGAAGTGATAGAAGTCCTTAATGAGATTACAAAAAGATCATTAATATTTCCTATGTTCCAGAACTTTGTCCTACTTTCTTTTAGGCTGTTCCAAATTGTTGTTAACACTCCATAAACGGAAAGCTCAAATACAATACTCCCAGGACTTTGGTTCAGCAGTGACAAAGCAGCACATGATGTGTTGGTTAGGCACACTTCACGGGTTCGAACCCTGTCGTGGACAAAGCCTGTTATTTAAGTTGGAAAATGGCAGTAGACGGGGCAATCTCCCTGAAGTTTCAAACTGTGCGCCAACTGGAGTCTTGCCAGAAGCCCAATGGGAATTTCTTATAGAAAAAATCCCACAAGAAGTCTTCAAGGTCCCAATTCTGCTCGTCTCTGTTCAGCTTTATCATTTTTTACTCTTTCCCAAGACAACTCCATATATGTCCCAGTGTATTCCAAAACAATATTAACCAACTCAAAATCGCAACTCCTCTTGATAATCATGTCAAATCAAAGTGGACCGGCATTTTGTACATATGTAGTAGAAAAGTTAAGGTTCACATGTATGTCTTACAAAGCCATTGAACTAATATATCCATTGATAGAAATTTTTCATAAGGACCTTTTGGGCACTGTCTCATTTTTATAACCATCCAACTTCCATTGCAAAGATCTAACGATTGCAGAAATTACGGGCTAAGTGTTTGCAATGTACTTTGAGCTACAGCTCGTAATGGCGGTTCAAGGGCATGGAACAAAAATTTAAAGCAAAGTATTGCAGTAAAGTATTGCAGTAGGGATAATATTGTTAAAGACGAGCTTGAGGCGCACTTAATCCTTGAAGTAGGTAAAACAGAAAGGTGTTTCCCCTAACTTGGGAATGCTTTACCAAGGTACAAAGTTGAATGTCTCAACAAAAACAACCATCGAAGCTTTCTTGATCAAACAAAAACAACAACCTAAACTTCTAATTTAAAAAAATAAAATGAATCTCAAGATCCATGAGCTCTATAAGGTGGCACTAAACAGCAAAGCAATAAATTAATTGTTAAGAAACCGGGACAAATATATTGGTGATTAAAAACGTAAATAAAATCTTTATGCAAGAAAACTAGCTTTTTCTAATAAGTAATACAAGAAAGTAGATCTCAATAGAAACTTAAAACTTATATCTTTACATCTAAATTTGAAATTTAGAATGCCTTCTTATCTTGATTAAAAAAGTTTTTGCTTCATTATCTTTCACTTAATTGCAGGTTTTTCAATTTTTTTGCACATATAAATGTTTATTTTCTTGATAGTTACGTTTCTTATATTAGATTCTATGTAATCTCTCATCAACTGTATTTTTCTTCAATAAAAAGCACTTCTATTGCGCTTTCCGATTAACTCACTGACCATTATGCTTTTCAGCTTCCTTTGGGCCTATCTGCATTGGATAGTAAGATCCTCCTCTTACATGAGTGGCAGACTTCACAAGAAGAGAGCTCAAGTTATCGGTTGCCTTACTTTGGTGTCAGAGCCTCAAACAATATGGAATAGCCTCTGGACAGTTTAGTGACAATAGTCCAGTTTTATGCAAGACTTTGCCACGGTTCAAAAACTTGAACTTGCAAGCACTCTAGTTCTAATATCTATAACTTACCTATCATGGGAGATTGAGTACCCTTAAGGAGATTCAGAGTGAAAGATTGTATAAAGATGTTAGATTAAAAATGCAGCGTAGTATTTACGAAAACTTGTTGGGTCGGCATTTTTTAGTTCCATCTGGAGAATGATTAGTGCTCAAATCACAGAAGGCATAGCTCTTGGGAAGCTAATGCGTTTGCTGGATAATTAATAAGCTTGCTGCTACTCATTTTGAATGACGGCAACAACACAAAAATTAGCCAACAGCATCACACACTATAGTATTTATGAACGTGTGTTGCACGTTAATAATGACCCATGATGATTTAAATATTTATTTATACGAAAGAACAATAAAATTTAACTAATAAGAGAAATTTTACGTATAATAATACAACATTCATCTAAATGCCGAAAAAATATTATTACATTAGCATAATACATGAATCTAAAATAAAATGACACCATCAAAACTTATATCAATTTTGTCATGTTTATTATATTATAATTTAAAAGTATTTAATGTGATGGTATCTTAAAGAACACTTCTTTGTGGACAATATTTTTTTTATATGTTTCCTCCTAATGCTTTGGTTGCTCTGCCTTAACCAGAACTCTTATTGTCGACCTTAATATCTCTCTTAAAAGTGCAACATACAGTTGTTCGTGCAAGAAAACATATTGCGGTAAATATAGTCCAATATTTAGGATGTTTGCCCTTGTACTTTATTTATTATATTCGCAAAACATAAGCATACTAAAAATTATTTTCACATATATTTAAAAGGATATTTCTTAGTTTCGGAAGACGAAAGTTGAATTCAGGGATAAGAATATACTTAGAAGCACATTGACCAGTATCATAATTTTTGAATGTGTGACGTTATTGCCAAAACTTCTATATACCATATGTGTGCTATTACATAAGCTATTCGACATATTTAAGTTTTTCAGTAGCATGACGGACATATTTTTCTTCAAAATCAATCTATATATAATGGAAGATCAACTTAGTCTATTATATATAGGGTGACACTAACATACGTAAGAAATAATAAACTTGACAACAAACATGTCTGGTAGAAGGCCATTTGGTATTTAAGTATTTAGGTATTCTTCTTTGTAATAATTATTTGGTATCATTTTCTGCTGAGCCAAAAACAGAAAAATATTTTTTTTTACTACAAAATTTTGCAATCAACCTTTTATTTAGTTAATCAACATATTCATTTCTGCTAGCTAAGATATCTTTTTAATTCTATCATGTGATTTGCACAAATTGCGTTTTAATCTAATGATAGAAATATGGCTCTTATTAAATGCATTATTATTACCATCGAAATTGATAACCAAGTGTTCAGGAAGAACCAAATCATCTTTTGGATGCTCTTATTCGTTTCTGACACGAAGCAAGAAGACACTTAATACTGAATATGCTCTTACTTTATATTTTTTGTCAGTTGAATCTTTTTCATTTGAGGCCAGAAGTATAACTTTGGCAAGCTAGCTTTTACAATCTCTGCTTTTGTCGATTTTGGAAGTACTGGTAGTACCTGACATAAGTTACCTCCCAAACCATTAATTTTTCACCAAACGATTCATTATATCCAATATATCTCTAGAACTAAGTTTGACACTTAGCTATAACTGCTTCATCCCATATTATTAATTTTGCTTTTCTTATAAATTTAGCACCATTGCTCTACTTTGATATATTTGTGACGGTTATTTAAGTTGTTTGAAGAGATATATCAAATCTAAAGTGGGTGGCCTCACAATAAAATCCTTGTTGGTATACCACTTGCTATTATTGTTAACAGTGTCACGCCTCTTGATATGATCTTTGCACGTAATGCGTGAAATAGAAATATTATTTCGATTCCGCCAGGGACATCTACAAAGAATAATCCCATTATAGCAGAGTCGACTCTTTATAATATAGTTTTGAAAGCTTGTTCTTGTTTAGGATTTAGCTTTGATTGTGCTTCCTCAGATACATGTATAGCATTTTGATTTTAATAATATATTAACCTTTTTTACTGTGTTCTAACGCGCTTTTTATGGAATAAACTTATGTACCCTAAGATTTTTTTTAAACTTTAATAACAATTTTACTCGTATGACGAATTTAAAATTAATTGAATTGGATTCTCTTGCTAAGTAATTAATTAAACGATTTAATTATTTGATTTTAACATAAAAAATAATTTATTCTATGTTGATTCAGATCTAAATATTAGTTCATCTCTTGTTTTGTATATTTAATCTTAATTATAATTTTATCCACCATGAATTTTATTTTTAAAGAGTAAAAGATTGATATGACATTTCACTTTTAGATTTTTATGTCTGCAGAATCATTACTGGCATTGACTCTTACCTACCATTTTAATATTACACAAAAAATTGATAAAAAATATTATTAGAGTAGATAAATAATTCAAATATAATATAAAAATAAATTATCGTGAGGGTATTTTTTCTCAATTTCAACTGTTTATCAGTCCATTTAATATTACTTTTATTTTTTTTTGGTATTGGACACTATGAAGTGGTAATGTATTGTCAATACGAAGAATTCTGATAAAATTGATTTTATTAAACCTTCCTGCATACTTTTAATAAGAAGTTAATACACAAATTTTATTAATTTTAAAATATTAAATATTAAAAATTAGCATATAAGGTATTGTAGTCCAAAAAATAAGTTACTGCAGTTATGTCCTTTCCCTATGAATTCTTCCGTTTAATATTTTATGGCTCTTTTGGTATATCAATATTGTATTTATGCTTTTATAATAATATAGGCTCTCCTTTTTCTAAATGGATTTGGACAATATAATACATTTTCAAACTAAATTAGTAATAGGACATTATAATATGTTTTCAAATTAAATTAGTAATAGAAGTTTTTAAGAAGTATAGCCTAAAAGTAATAAAATTACATGACTAAAGATATTTACTTGTTCAATTTTATATGAATTAGACAGATGGAAAGTAATTATACTAATAGGATTCCTAAAGGTAATCATGTAAGATTCCTAACGTGTAGTATTATGTCCTAAAACTAATAGGATTATAAGGCTAATAGCTAGAATTCCGGTTATGAGTTATTATGCTTAATATTATAAGGTTATTTTTGTAAACCGACATTGTAGGAATTTTTAAGAAGTATATCCTAAAAGTAATAAGATTACATGACTAAAGATATTTACTTGTTCAATTTTATATGAATTAGACAGACGAAAAGTAATTATACTAATAGGATTCCTAAAGGTAATCATGTAAGATTCCTAACGTGTAGTGTTATGTTCTAAAACTAATAGGATGATTCCTTGAAAAGAGAAAACGGGGGGTGGGGGGTGGGGGGGAGGAAAGAGAGAGGTATCTCCGGTGGAAGAAGACCGGAGAAGGAGAGATTCTACCTCCTAGAGGGGAGGAGAGAGAAGAGTCTCGAAAGGGTGCCTAAGAGCATTTTTTTCGATTGCAGAAGAAATCCAGGAATAGCAAGACAAATTCCACGATACCCATTCTTTACTCTACTTATCTTCTTCCAACTACCTTGTCAGCTTCCTATTCTTGTTTCCATTGTTATATTTGTCACGTTCTCAACCTTTGATGACTACCCTCATTGCCATGTCAACTTTTTTTGCACTCTGATTTGATACACGAATTGCGCATAGGTCTAAGTCGCCATAACATATATGTTTAACCTAGTTAATGATCCACATTAAATGCCACTTTGTAAGAGCTCTTAAACACCTTCCCCAAGAAAATGTAGGAGAAAAGGGGATCATAGTCAACCCTGTTCACTTAGAGAGACAGTCGTTACACCAAGACAATGCCAGGAAAGCTCTAGTACATATCATGGATTGGGTGGTCTCACTGTGTCCAAGGCTTGATCCAACGCCATAATATCAGGTGCAAAGGTGTATAGGTCTAACCGGCTAACTACTTTTTTTTGTAAGTAGTTAGCCGGTTAGACTGTACACCTGATATTATGGCATTGGATCAAGCATTGGTCTAACTGGCTAACTACTAAAGTCTCAAGTCCAGGAGAACAATATAGTTGACCCAAAGTTCGCACACTGCCCTCTTTTTCTAAGAGATGAAACTCCTCCTTCAAAACCAATGAGGAATAAGTAGGGTGTCCGTATATCCTGTCTTCCAGCAGGTACATTTAGATTTACCGGAATGAATTATGCAACTGGCCCTAGCAATTTTACGCAGAGTGGACTCCACTTTGGAGTTTAGGGACAATTTCTATATGTATTGTCCGTGATTCATATGTTATCATTTTTTATTCTGGAAAGGTTCCACTTTCCTTGCATCCTTGTCACCACGTCTAAATCCTAAAGTAATGCTGTCTAGCAAAATCCAGATTACATACGCAGCAACATGAGGATGACCTCAGCGCATGAGGCCCTAGATGGAGTATCAAGAAGTAAATGGAGATTGGATGGATTCGACCTCAGAGATTTCAGCAGCAAAAGAAACATAAAACCAGTACAAGTAAAGCAATGATTACTGAGAACATACAAGCAAAAGCATACCTGATAGCCATACATATCAGCTGCATTTACACGAGCACCTTCTTGGAGTAAGAGCTCGGCAACCTGCACAGCACCTCGAACAGAACTCCAGTGCAATGCTGTTTGCCCCGTATGATCTGCCGCATTTACATCTCCTCCATGCTGCCAATTGCATCACCACCACTAGCCATCAGTTCCCAACCAACCAAAACACACACACATATACAGCATAGCAATCATCATAAAGTCGACAGTTCCTTATTATAGCACAACAAATAGACACTAACTAGTCAATACTCCTGCTCACCACCTCTTTCAAGAAAATTGAAGGAAAATTAAAATCAACAAAATTGCTAAACAACATAACATAGTCGGAGAAGTGTATGCAAACACCCAATATGGATTATGAACTTTTTTTCAAACTAACTAGGAAAGTTACTAATATTACCAAATTCCTGTGTTAGAATTGCATAGACCTGATAGAGCGTAATGGATTCATATAGTTGATCCAATTAGTTTGCAATTGAGGCAGTTGAATGATTGATTAATACTTGATCAAAATAACGAGTTCTACTGTGTAATAGTTTAATAGGGTAGTTAGTTATCGATGCTAAAAATTCTTTCTTTTCCCTTTTTGTCCTTCTGTTTTCTTGTTTAAATTCAACTCTTTGCTTACCCACAACACTCAACTTTCATAAATTAAAAGACACAATCTTTTTTCTTAAAACGTGATGTTCAGGCAAGCTTGCGCTTCTAAACTAATCTATCAAATACCTACAACTTCCCTACCAACAAACGAATTGGGTAACTTTGCCAATCAAGACTTGGATAAATGGAATGGTTCACCTGGTAACGCTGACTTGAGGTCGTCATTCCATCTATCGACCACTAAGCCAGCCCCTCAGTGGCAACTAAAGACACAATATTTATGGTACTTTATAAGTAAATCTCAAATTTCAAGAATCAAAATAATAAGTTTTACAGTGTAATAGAGTACTCCTCTGTTCCAATTTATGCAATACTCTTTCCTTTTTAGTTTTTTCCAAAAAGAACTATACTTTTTTATATTTAGAAACAATTTCAACTTTAAAGTTCTCATTCTCTCCCCTTAATGAGATGATCTATAGCCAAACAAGTATCATTGGCTTGATTTAGATCACAAATTTCAAAAAAAAATCTTTCTTTCTTTGTTAAATTCTGTGCCAAGTCAAACAAATTGGGACGGAGGGAATATTAACTTATTAGTGCTAATTTTTTTTCTTTTTAAACCAATTCAACCTTTTGGTTACCCACAAACTAAAGACACAATCTTTATATCTTACTTTAAAAGAAAACCTCAAAACTCAAGAACCTAAACATAAATCTAACGCTCCAAAAAATTACAAAATGAGCCAAAATTCAAACCTCAATGATGTATTGAGCAGCTGCAGTCCGATTATTAAGAGCGGCCCATTGAAGGGCATAGTAACCCAGCCCATCAGGCTCAGATACAGAACAACCCTCACTTTCCACCAATCTCTGAAGCTTCTCCAGATCCCCATACGCCGCCGCCGTATACACATCGTTCCTCAAACTCTCATCCTCAACGCCTCCACCTCCGCCGCCGTTAACCGCCGCCGTGGATGTTGATTCGACGTTAATTGATTCCGCCTCCTCCACTACCTCGATCTCCGACGCCATTTTTCAATATTACCCAGAAAATGAGAAATTCTTTTTTTTTTTTTTTTTGAATTTAGGAAAGATTCAAATTCAAACAGGGATGAATCAATAGAGAGCTGTATGAATTTGACTATGAAAATTGAATATTATATGGATATATTATTGTACGTGGGAATGAATGGGGTGAAATTCTAGGGTTTTTCTGGGAAGGAGGGAGGGTTGGGTTGACTCGGTATTGAGGAAACAGCGAATCACCAGAAGCCAAAACTCTCTACACTGGCGATGGAAATGGATATCTAGTTTTCTTTAACTTTTCAATCTTTTATTATTTGTAGTAGTAATATTTAAGGTATTTATATCTATTTGACTTTTTCTTCCAAATTTCTATTTTAGTAAAAATAAAAATAAGAGAACTGATCATTTCATGAGATCAAAATGTATTTCACTTATTTCTATTTCACTTATTTCTTTTTCTTGAAATGAAATTTTCATACATGAAAAAAAAGAAAAAAAAAAGAGAAGACTAGTTAATAGTGGAATGATCTCATTCAAATTATATATAGAACTAGTTTTATTTATATCGCCGTTAAATTGAAATAATAGCCTGTTTGACCAAGCTTCGTTTGAGGCAAAAGCGTATCTTTTTTTTGTTGTCAAAATTACTTTTTTTTAAATTAAAGTATTTGGCCAAGCTTTTCTAAACTAATTGTTGCTCAGAAGTGATTTTTAAGTTAATTAGTTAAACACAAACTAACTCTAACCAAAAGTAGTTTTGAGAAAAGTATTTTTGAAAAAAAATAAAATACTTCTCAAAATAGCTAATTTTTGCAGTTTGGCCAAACAGGTTATTAAGTAAGGTGATTGATACTTTGATTACTTTTAATTGCAAAAAACATTTTTAAATTTTTCTATAGCTTGATTATTAGAGCACAAAAGTTTTTGAATATGAACCTACTTTTATTATTTTGATTTCTTCTTACGAAAATAAACTCAAGGCGAAGTTTGATTGAAACAAATATGTAGTCAATTATTTCATACTAAACTACCTTTACAGTAGTACGGTGCACAAAGCATCTCGTGTTTACCTAGGGTCCAGGAAATGATTGCACCCGTAGGGGTATGATGTAGACATAGTCTACTTTAATGCAAGTATTAATGACTGTTTTCACGGCTCGAACCTGCAATCTATATGTCACACGAAAATAATTTTACCGTTGTTCCAAGGCTCTCGTTCACTAGACCAACATCGTGCATCAAAATAGAATAAAAGAAAATTATTCGATTTAATTATATGAATTATGGAGTTTAAAATTAAAGTATAGCAAAGAGTCTTTGGTGAATATTTTTTGAGATCTTCCAGATAATTTTTCCTCATTATTTCTCTGTATTCATTCTATTCTCTTGCTGTCACTTATGCGATAGAGCTTGCCAAGTTGCTTATCCTTAAATTCAGGATTATTCAATAATTTGTTAGTTGAATACTTGGATATCCATAGTTACTAAAGCTAATCAAAATTAAAAACATCTTGTATTTTTTAATAAATAGATTAGCTCAATTTTTTTTTTATCTCATTAAGTCATTTACTTATTTTTCTCTTTCTCTTTCTCACATTAATTAAGACAAGCAACATTTGATTACCTAATAGTTTTAAAAGTTAGGAAACATTGGCATCTACTTGTCTAAAAATGCTAACACCTTGTTTGGACGGTTGTTATGTATTATTTCATAATGTATTGTATGGTATAGTATTGTACTGTGATGTATATAATGTTTGGATAAATTGTATAGTTTTCTATCGGTTTCATGATTTCAGCACCAACAGAATAAATGAAGAATAAACTTGCAATATTATAAAGAAAAAGTAAAGTACAGGGTAAAATTATAATATAAAAAGAGTAGAGCAAATGATAAAATAAGATTATTTAATAATATGAAAGAGCAAAACGAGAAAAAAAAATAAGGGAAAGACACGACCACACTAAATTGGTTGTTCCATAAAGTGATATTTTTCATCGTTACGTAACGACAAATTTAATGATACGATACAATAAAATTTAAGTAACAATCAAAACAAACGTTATATTTAAAGCAACAATACAATGCACGTGTAACAACCATTCAAACAAGCTGTTTGAACAGTGTATTTTCTCTAGATTTTCTTCCTTTTAACTTATAAAAATAACTTTTGCTTTTATTTATGTCACTAATAATCTGCCACAGTATTTATAACATACAGAGATGAAGCAAAAGCTAATTTTCTTTTTATAAAACCTTCTAAGTAATAGTTATCGGTCTAACAAACTCTCTAATTGATTTAACAATTTTCTTTTTCTTTTTCAATTGATTTAACAATTTAACAAATCATATATTTGTTTGTAACAAGGATTAGGCCGTAACAAAATAAGACCACTTGCGTGAACTCATTAATGTTGCTTAAATAAACTACCACTTGCATGAAATCATTAATTCACATTATTTTGGAAGGATCCAAATAAATAGTTACTGCCAATCAGCTCTGCTGACCAACCTCTCCATAAATATTTGCTCTTTAATTACGGGCGATAAGGGATAATTAATTTTGAGATGAATTTATATTATGTTTGATTGAGATAAAATCGCCATATAATTAATCTCCTAATTAGTTATCCCGGGATTGTAATGTTATTTTTATCTCTATAGAATGGTGGGATAACAATCCCGGGATAATTAATCCTGGGATAACTTGTTTCCCAACCAAACGACTCATAATATGAATCTTCAGCTGGTTATTTTATAAAATTTGTACGATGTCAATTCTTCTGTTATTCTATTTTGTATAACCAAAATTAGACTTTTCGAAACCGTCTCAGTCATCTCGGTTTCTCTTTGTTATCGGTACGACTCGGTTAATATTTGGTATCTTAAAATGTCATGTAAGCATCGCTAATAGAAGTTAGTAGGTGATAAAGTACGAACTTACTTAGCACTTTGGCAAAACTCTCTAGATATTTGTATGGCCTTGATGAGAATTTGAATGGCAATTTGTCATGAAATTTTTGGTGAGAATTTTCCATAACTTTGTATCTCTTGACTTTGTGTAGTCTTACATGAAGTTGTCATGGATACATCCTTCTTCCTTGAACTTTAGGTTCTTTTTTTCCCTCTTTTTCCATGTATTCTTTTTCTTGCAAGAATTGTTAGAAAAGTGCGAGAATAGAATATAAATTGGTCATGTTTTATATCTAAAATATTATATTTTATATTAAAATATATGAATAATTTATATCCATCAAATAACCCCACACTTGAATTTTTGCTCGTCCTCGAGGAAAAGAAGTTTGGAATATATATATATATATATATATATATATATATTACCATTTTGTTTGGTTTAAAATTATGGCAACTCTTGTAAAATGAAAATTTAATCAAATAAAATTTATCATGCTTTCGAACTTTATAAATTTCTTATATTCATCAAATCTTTACCTTGTCTTTACTTTTATTTCTATTCAACAAAAAATGTATCTTCTTTCTTTTTGAGAATTCTCTGAAATTAATAACTTTATGATCATTTGCATTGAGTTTTCTTCATCTTTTGTGTATAGGCTTGCCCTTTATGTCTATCTCCACTAATGTAGACTAAACACTAATTTCTAAAATCTTTTAGGACTTTTTCTGGCTTGTAATGTTGGGTTTAGGCTGGTAGGTTAAAGGTTATATTTGTAGTGACTTGCATTTTTCCAATTTTGGAGCAGAATATTTCTCAGATCAGACTTTCCAAATATTTGCTATTAATTTATCTTTTTTCATTTTTTTTTTGTTTTACTTATAATGCTTGTACATAAGATCAATGTCTTTTTTTCCCTTTAATTCTGATTCTTTTTCAAAATGAGCTCCAAACTTATTTTCTGAAAAAAGGCTTTTCAAATTATAAGCATGAATGTGATATTTAAATTTCAGCATATTTAGGTATCAAAGAAAAAGAAATAGGTCTTCAAGTTTAAAAATAAGTGCTAGGAATTTTATTTTTTTTTTTGTAAGTTTTTGTGCAATATCTAGAAAAGACTGAGGTAAACAAAGAAAGCCTAAATTCATATTTTAAAAATCAATGTTGTCTAGGATTTCGCCTCGAAAGACATTTGGGGCAAGTTCTATATCACGACCCAAATCTACCAGGCCGTGATGGCGCCTAACGTGGAACTAGGCAAGCCGACCCTTCCATCAAAACAACCAGATATTTCAAAGTAAAGATTTGCTTTAAGTCATTAATCAACACAACGTTATAATATAAGTCTGAATAACAGAGCACGAAAGGAAAAGCCTGACATCAGAGTGTCACAAGTCATGAGCATCTACTAAAACTGTATGGAAAAAAACTACTAATAACAACTAAAGGAAGATAAAAGGGAGAAGAGCAGGGTTGCGATCACCATGCATCTACCTTGCTAACTCCACGAATCCGCGTCGGATGAAAATCAACAATCGCTGGCATGTCCAACAACCCCTGGATATACACACAAGGTGCAGGGAGTAATGTGAGTACGCCAACCCAGTAAGTAATAAAGGTAAATAAAGACTGAGTAGTAAGAAACATATAAGATCTATGTCATGAAATCCCAGTAAGTACATCATGCTTTCAAATCAGTAAACGAGTCAAATCATCTCGTTTTAAAACACAATTTCAGTAAAAATCATTTAAAGATATTTTTCAACAGTTTACAACAGAGGTTAAATGCAATTTAGAATGAAAGTGATGAAAGTCATAAGCAGTCCCTCGGGCAAACATGAATCATAAATCGCCCATCAGGTATAACATCACCCCGAATCAGCCCCTTGCAAACTTTACAGTCACTCATAAACAGCCCCTCGGGCACAACATGAATTAAGAACAGCCCCTCGGGAAAAATATCATATCACTCACTCAGGGTGCCTGCGCTCACTAGGGTGTACAAACTCCAGAGGGGCTCCTACAACTCAAGCGCTATAACAAGCCACCTTGTGGCATAATCAATCAGGCCCTCAGCCTCTCATAATCATAAATCAGTAACAACATGTTGTGGCATGCAGACCGATCCCATAATATCCTCACAACATAGGCCCTCAGCCTCACTCCGTCAGAAACCTCTCAAGCCACTCGGGCTATCAGTAAAAGAACAGGGTGCTCAACCCAAAAATATCCTTTTATGCATCAAAACAGAGTAATAAAGACTGAGTTATGAAATCAGTAAACACAACATGACTGAGTGCAGATCATAAATCAAAAACAGTGAGAGGATAATAAGAAAAGACCTCTAAGGTCCAAATAGTTTTGGCACAAGGCCTAAATATGGCGTTTAGCCCAAGTTATAGTAGTTCTTTCTAAACACAATAGTATCAAATAGTCTTTAGTCAAATACACAACTTTGTAGTTGCTACGGGATGAACAAAGTTACAAACCAAACGGTGCATGCCCACACGCTCGTCACCTAGCATGCGCGTCACCTTACAATAGTGAAATGATGTGGAATACAGGGTTTCATACCCTAAGGACAGATTTACAATTATTATTTACCTCCAACCGGACGAAAATCTATTCTGCAATACCCTTGCCGCTCGACTCGGCCATAAATCGCCCCGAATCTATCCAAAATCAGTATTATATCATTAATATATGTTAAAAGAACAAAGCCCACATAAAAATTATCAAATTAAACCATAAATCCCGAATTGGCAAAATCCGACCCTCGGGCCCACGTCTCAGAATCTGACAAAAATCACAAAACTAGAAACTTCTTTTATTCACGAGTCTATACATACCAAATTCATCAAAATCTGACCTCAAATAGTCCCTCAAATCCCCAAATAGAACTCTCCAATTTCAAGCCTTAATTTCCCCAAATCTCACCCTTAATTCCTACAATTTTCATGCTTAATCAGCTGAAATTTACCATAAATACGAGTATTAGGTTCAAAAATCTTACCTCACCGAGTTTCCCCTTGAATCCCTCTTCAAAACCCTCCCAAAGCTCCAAAAACCGAGTTGAAATTGTAAAGAGTGACCAAAATTCGCGAAGGGTCCTTTATATTCTTTCTGCCCAGCCTTTCCGCATCTGCGGTCCGAATACCGTATCTAGGATCTCTGCTTCTGCGCCCATACGCCCACATCTGCGTGCTTCACTTAAAGACCCCAGTTCGCACCTGCGATTGATCCTTCGCACCTGCGGGCTCGCAGGTGCGACCACTCCCCCAGGCCTCCAAACTCCGCACCTGCGGCAACTTTCCGCACCCGCGATGCTCGCACCTATGGTTCCCCATCCGCAGGTGCGGCCACACCAGAACAGCAGCACCGGCTGCATCTTTCCAGCTTCAAACTTCCCGTTAACCATCCGAAATCATCCCGAGGCCCTCGGGACCTCAACCAACAACACCAACAGATGCATATCACTACCCGAACTTAGTCAAACCTCCGGAACACCCAAAACAACATCAAAACACCGAATTAACCCCGAATTCAAGCCTAAGGATTTCTAAACTTCTGAAATTCGCCAACGATGCCGAAACCAACCAAACCACGTCCGAATGACCTGAAATTTTGCACACACGTCACAAATGACGCTACGAACCTATTCCAACTTCCAAAATTCCATTCCGACCCTACTATCGAATTTTCCATTACCGACCGAAAATAGCCAAATTCTTAATTTTTCCAATTCAAGCCTAATTCTACCATGGACCTCCAAATTACATTCCAAACGCACTCCTAAGTCCAAAATCACCTAACGAAGCTATCCGAACCATAAAAACCCTATCCTGAGATGTTTACCCATAAGTCAACTTCCAGTTGACTTTTCCAACTAAATATCCAAATTAAGAGACTAAGTGTCTCAATCCACTCCAAAATCACTCCGAACCCAAGCCAACCAACCCGACGCAACCTAATAAGGCTGAAAAACATATAATAAAGCAGAAATTAGAGGGGGGGGGG
>ML419226.1:2806-25366 GCA_005239525.1 Nicotiana knightiana | reverse complement strand
ATATATATGTGTGTGTGTGTGTGTGTGTGTGTGTGTGTGTGTGTGTGGATCAGGCTGCACGCCACAGTAGTTATTATACAACACTGGGTGATTGAGTGTTCTAAGCATTGAGCATAGTGAGAGAGGATGTGAGATTGAGTACTCTGAGAGTGTGAGTACATGATTCATCTCTGAGGTACATGGCATTTGCAATGCACACATGACATACATGCATAGAGATGCATTTTTTCTCGTGATATACAGTATCACGTCATTCATAACTTATTATACACATTGATATGTGGGCATATAGAGGTAATTTATACTTGTTATCTCGAAAGAAAATAAATTTTTTTATTTATTATGGAAAGTGTGAACAACTAATTTTTTATCACACTCAATTATTATACTATTTAGTATAAATATTCATTTTAGGTCTAATCTTGATGTATTAAATTTTTATCTCACTCTTAGTAGATTTTATTTGAATATATATATATATATACACACACACTCTCATTCTTAGATTATAAATTTTATCTCTATTTATATAAAAAATGGAGTGAATGGTCCCACTCTTACGTCCCACTCTTCACATCATTCACTTCCACTTTCCCCGTTCCCTCACGTCCCTCTCCCGCACTCTTTACATGACCCACGTTCTCCCCCCATTAAACCCCATTACTTACTCCATTAAATTCTAACGCTAACAGACCATTTGTGGGGGAATGGTTTTCTCATAGATAACTGTAGCTTTATGTTAAAGAGGAGGAGACTTAATTTAATTCCCTTCCCCTAGAGACAAGCAACGGCAGCTCCCCCTCTTCTTCTCCATTCCCTTTTCTTCTCACAAAACACACAACAGAGAACAGACCCCCTCCATACCAGCAGCCACACGCATAGAACAAAAGAGGAAAAGAGAGCTCTCATCCTCTCTAAAAGTTTCCAAAACACCAGCCGCCCACCACCTAAAGAGAATAGACACATTCACACACACATAGATAGAGAACATTCTTAGACATTAGAGAAGAGAGAGTTCGCGTGAGAGCACAACAACTGTGAGTTTCTTTAACAAACAAAAACGGAGGAAAAAATTATGCTTTCTTCTTCTCGTGTATTAGATTTTCGTCCAAAAACACAGAGGTACTATCCGCGAATTTTGGTTCTAAAATGAAGATCGTCGAGGTTGTCCGGTCAAAGGTTCCGGTGCGGGTCAATTTTCAAAATTTCATTTCATTTTTTGGCTAAAGGTTGTCGCCGGATTTTCGTTTCACATTTTCCAAACAGAGCATATCTATGTGATTCTGAAGATTCTGTTATTTAATCAGAGAAGAAATTTTGACTAAAGGTCCTTTCTAATCCCTTCTCTATTATTATATTCCCTTTTAATCAAATATGTGATTGTTGGAGCTATATGAACTAATTGACGAATGTCGTGATTAGCTTGAATGTTTGATAATTGATTGTTTAGATTCAGTCACTGGAAGGGGACGTTTTATCCCTTTAGAAAATAATTGTCATTTTACTACTAACACAAATCATTTGTTCTTGTTCTATAATTAAAGTCAATTAAGTGGGTATTAATTTATTGGTTGAGACAAGTATTGGGTCATTGGAAAATGATCGTGAATTAACGGGAATTGGACCGTAGGGGCTTGAACTTAAAAATGTCTTGATTAATTTTGTTGTTTTATCTTATTTCCTTGGGCCGGGGGATTGGACATCAATGTGAGAGATAAATTTGATTTTGATATCTTTAATTGATTTTATGTTATTGTTCAAATCGTTAGGAGCATGTTTAGGCTGTCACTTGAGTAGGCAATTTTTAGGATTTTCGACGTTCGCGTGATATAATCACGGGTCCCAAAATTAAGAACAAAGTATGTGTTCGCTCAACATTGGGCGAAATAATTTTAATAATAATAAATGTTATTAATTGTGTACACGTTCGCGTAACACGAGTATGGTTTTAAAAAATGAATATTCGTGCAAAATGCTTTAGGCGCGACATAATATGTCATCGTGATTGTGTACACGTTCGCGTGACATAATTACGATTTTAAAAATAAATCAAGGTACGCGTTCGCGCGACTTTGACAAAGCTTTCTTCAATAATTAAGTGTTGTGAATTATGTACATGTACGCGTGACATGATTCTTGACGCGCCAAAGGAAACGAGTATACGTACGCGTGACTCGTTTAAAGATAATTCTTTAATTACGACATAATCAAGTAATTTAAAAGCGGTAAAAGGTAAAATGTATGTAGGTTCTAAAATACGTAATTAGATAAAATAAGCCAAGTATGAATCATTAAGCGACCGTGCTAGAACCACGGAATTCGGAAGTGCCTAAAACCTTCTCCCGGGTTAACAGAATTCCTTACCTAGTTTTTCTGGTTTTGCAGACTTTAAACGAAGTCTAATTTTCCTCGATTTGGGATTTAAAATAAACCGGTGACTTGCGACACCATAATATTCCAATTGGCGACTCTAAAATTAAATAAAATAATCTCATTTCGATTAATGTCACTTAAATTGAAAAAACTCCCTATATCCCCCCCTTCTGGAAAAAAAAGAGGTGTGACAGCTCTGGCGACTCTACTGAGGAAATTAACCAAGAACTTCTGGTTTAGGGTTTAGAATTCGAGCTTGTAATGTGATATATACTTGGCTTTATTGATTTGATGTTATTATCGTATTTTTGGGTCTAATGTGCTAATTGCCGCTTATTTACCACTTTGATATTATTTAAATTATATTAAATTGTCTTCTCACGCCTCCCTTCTGAGTCTTCTGAATTTATGGTGAACACGTGCGCATGGCCCAACTTTCTGTTAGAAGACTGTGACGACTCGGTCGGTCGTCTTAAGAATTAATACCCCGATCCCCTGTTAACTATTTTTCCCCAGTCTATTTTTGCTTAATTGAATTGCCGGGACGTTCGGTTTTGAGTTTCGGAGAGTTGTGGGACAATTAGTCCCTAAATGAGAGCTTAAGTGTTGGAAAGTTTCCTGTAGTTAGAGCGATGTGAAGACGGCCCTATAATGGAAATCCGATGATTCTGTTAGCTCCGTTAGGTGATTTCGGGGTTGGGAGCATGTTCGGAATGTATTTTGGAAGTCCATAGCTCATTTAGGCTTGAAATGCCGAAGTTTTAATTTTTGGAGTTTCCGGTCCAATAGTGAATTTATTATCCGAGGGTCGGAAAGGAATTTCGGAAGTTGCAGTAGTTCCGTCATGTCAATTGGGATGTGTGTGAAAAATTTGAGGTCATTCGGATAAGTTTAGACGTGTTTCGGTGTCGGATGTGAATTCTAGAATTTTCTTAAGTTTCTAAGCTTGAACCTATGCATAATCGATGATTTTGATGTTACGAGACGTGTTTTTAAGGCTCGACCTAGTTCAAATAAGGTGTTAGGGTTGATTGGTGGTTTTGGTTGAGGTCCCGGGGGCCTCGAGGTTGTTTCGGATGCTTAACGGGTGAATAATGCGAAATTTGCTGCTGCTGAACTGGGCTCTTATGGTGTCCTCGCACCTGCGAAGGTTTTTCGCAGGTGCGAACTCGCAGGCGTGGTGGTGCGAAGGGGAATTTTTGGGCCAGTGGTCGCAGGTGCGACCTGGGTTCCGCTGGTGCGAGACCGCAGGCGCGACCAAATGACCGCAGGCGCGACCCTATGCATTTTAAGTGATTTCCGCACTTGCAATGATTTTTCCGCTGGTGCGGTACCGGAGGTTCGGTGATCGAGTCCGCAGGAGCGGTTTGCCTGGGTATTTTATTCAAAAATCGTGAGTTTGGTTCATAATTCCAAAAATCGTGTGAGGGCTCTAGGATTGGCGATTTTCTGTGGATTTCAAAGAGAAGGATCATATGTAACATTTCCTAATCCTAATTCATTGTTAGACCATTAATTTTCGTTGTTTTCTTTAGTTTAATTATCAAAAATGGGGGAAAACCATAGGAAGGGATGAGATTTTTCCCGAGTCCGAAATTTTGGAAAATTGTGAGGTTTTGGCATCAGATTTTGATTGTTTCTGGTTAAATGAGTTTGGCGGTGAATGGGTGTCCGAAAAATTTGACTTTTACCCGATTCCGAGTCGTGGGCCCGAGGGGCATTTTGGTCATTTTACATAATTTCGTGCCTTAGCTTGAATTAACCAGTATAATCTGTTGGATGAGATGTTATTTACAATACGTAATTGAATTGTATAGATTCAAGCCATTTAGAGTCGGTTACTCGTGGCAAGCTGGTGGTTTTAATTTGATATTGAGCCGGTTCGAGGTAAGTGGCTTGTCTAACTTTGTGTGGGGGACCTTACCCCTTAGGATGTGATATTTGGTAATTGAATGCCTTGTACGTGAGGTGACGAGCGCGTACTTGTGCTAATTCTTGAAAATCCGATTTTTACTTTAAATATTTAGCCCGAGTTTCTTTCTTACATAGTTTATTCTATTTGCTTAAATTACCTTAATTGCACTACGTGAAGCATGTTAGACTAGAATTACTTGTTGTCTTGTATTTTTTCACTCTAATTTTGAACGTCTTCTTATTGCCCCTGCATATTTACTTTGGGACTACAGAACGCTATTCCGGGAGATCCCCCTGCATATTTATTTTGGGACTACGGGACGGTATCCTGGGATATCCTCATTGTTGCTGAGTTGTTCGTACTCCGTGTTTACTCTGTTCTTGTGTTTTCTTATTGCCTTGTTTGACATGACTTACTTCACTGCTGTATTCATTATTACTGTCTACTTTTGTATTGTAAATCCCTATTATATTGTTTGACCTCAGTAGGGCCCTGACCTTCCTCGTCACTACCCGACCGAGGTTAGGTTTGGCACTTACTGAGCACCTCCGTGGTGTACTCATGCCCTTTCCTGCGCATGTTTTTCATGTGCAGATCCAGGTACCTCCACTCAGGCGCACTACCCCCGAGGTTGAGAGATACATCAGAGACTTCGAGGTATATCTGCCGCGTCCGCAGACCAGGAGTCTCTATCTTATTCCAGCTTTTTGTGAAAAGTTTATCCTTCCTTACAGTTGTATAGATATTCTGGAGTTAGAGCAGTGTATTATATTCTGTTAGCCTGTGGTTCCCGTGAGTTTCCGGATTTTGGGGTGATGTTGTAGATTTTTGTATTATTTTGGGTTGTATATGCCAAGTGGCGTTTATATACAGTGTTCAGCTTTCTTTTATTTAATTATTTCGCAAATTATGTTGTCATTCTGCATTGCTAGGCTTACCTAGTTATAGGGACTAGGTGTCGTCACGACATGTTCACGGAGGGCGAACTGGGGTCGTGACAAGTTGGTATCAGAGCTCTAGGTTCATAGGAGTCACGGAACACAGGCCATTTTATTAGAGTCTCGCTGATCGGTACGGAGACGTCTGTATTTATCTACGAGAGGCTATGTAACTGTTTAGGAAAAATCTTCACTTCATTGATTTCCTTGTCGTGCAATATCTTTTGACATTAATTCTAAACCTCTGTTTTCTATTATCTCATAGATGGTGAGGACACGTGCTACTCGGGATGATCAGGCATCCGTGCCCCCTACAGCAACCGTCAGAGGCCGGGGCCGGGGTAGAGGCCGAGGATGCGTAGGTGGTGCAGCGAGAGCACCTGCGCGAGCTTCCGCCGAGGTACCACCAGCAGATCCAACCGAGGTTCAGACACCTGCCACGCCTACTGCTACTATTACTCCAGCTCTTCAGGAGACATTAGCTCAGTTCATGTCCATGTACACTACTCTGGCTCAGGCATAGTTGCTTCCCCTTGCTGCAGCCACATCTCAGGCCGGGGGAGGAGCACAGAATCCCGCCGCCCGCACTCCTGAGCAGCGAGTGCATGTGGAGCAGGTCCCAGAGATCATTCCTGTACCGCCTGTAGTGCCAGCTCAGCCAGAGGATGGGTTAGCTGCTTCAGAGGACGAGCAGCGGAGACTAGAGAGGTTCAAGAAGTATGACCCTCCGGTATTCATTGGACTATCATCAGATGATGCCCTGGGATTTCTAGAGGAGTGTCACCGTATTCTTCGCACTATGGGCATAGCCGGATCTAGTGGGGTTTCCTTTACTACCTTCAAGCTTCGCGGAGCCGCCTATGATTGGTGGCGCACCTATGAGTTAGACAGTCCAAATGAGGTTGCTTCACTAACCTAGACCCAGTTCTCAGATATGTTCCTGAGAGAGTTTGTGCCTCAGAGCCTCAGGGACGTATGGCGCGCAGAGTTTGAGCATTTGCGCCAGGGTGCTATGACAGTTTCAGAGTATGTTATCTGTTACACCAGATTGGCTAGGCATGCACCGACTTTGATTGTTACTGTCCGCGAGAGGGTTCGCCGGTTCATCGAGGGTCTTATCCCACCCATCAGATCTATCATGGCTCGGGAGTTGGAGATGAACGTTCCTTATCAGCAGGTAATGAGAATTGCTAGGAGGATCGAGGGTATGCTCGCTAGGGAGCGAGATGAGAGAGAGGCCTAGAGGTCTGGAGAGTTGGGCCACTACTCTGGTGCCCGTACCCCAGCAGCAGGTCGACATGGTAGGGGTAATATGGTCCGCCCAGTTCATTCAGCTCTTCCAGCAGCCAGCGGTACCCCAGCTCCACCCAGGCCTCAGGAGCCTTATTATACACCTTCAGTTTCTAGCACGCCTCCTGCGCGGGGTGCTTTCAAAGGTCAGTCTAGTAGACCTGGCCCTAGCCAGTCAAAGCCGCCACGTCTTCCCAAAGCTTGTTTCGAGTATAGCAATACATGCCATGTGGTTAGGGACTGCCCCAGACTTATTAGGGGTGCATCTTCATAGACTTTTCAGCCACAGCGTGCTCAGAAGGGTTCTCAGGCTATGATCACAGCTCCAGCTGCTACCCCACATGCCCAGCCAGCTAGGGACGGAGGTCAGGGAGGTAGAGGTCGCCCTCGAGAGGGAGGCCAGGCCAGAAATTATGCTATTCCTGCTCGTACCGAGGTTGTTGCCTCCGATTCTGTCATCACAAGTATTATACTGGTTTGTCACAAAGATGCATCAGTTCTATTCGATCCAGACTCCACGTATTCTTATGTGTCTTCTTATTTTGCTCCGCATTTGGGTATGGCCCGAGATTATTTGGGTTCTCCTGTTTATGTTTCTACTCCTATGCGGGGTTATCTTGTTGTGGACCGCGTTTATCGGTCGTTTTTTGTTACTATTCATGGTTTTGAGCCAGTGTGGACTTATTGTTACCCGATATGGTGGATTTTGATATTATCTTGGGCATGGACTAGTTGTCGCCCCATTATGCTATTCTTGATTGTCACGCCAAGACTGTGACGCTGGCTATGCCAGGTATTCCGCATGTTGAGTGGAGTGGTGCTTTATATCACACTCCCAGTAGAGTTATCTCTTTTCTTAGAGCTCAACGTATGGTTGAGAAGGGGTGTGCCGCGTATTTGGGTTATGTAAGAGATATCAGTCTTGATACCCCTTCTGTTGATTCAGTTCCAGTGGTACGGGATTATCCCGATGCGTTTCCAGCTGATCTTCCGGGCATGCCGCCCTATAGAGACATTGATTTCGGCATTGACTTATTGCCGGGCTCTCAGCCTATTTCCATTCCTCCGTACCGTATGGCTCCTCCTGAGTAGAAGAAGTAGAAGGATCAGTTACAATAATTGCTTGATAAGGGTTTTATTCGACCTAGTGTTTCACCTTGGGGTGCTCCTGTCTTGTTTGTGAAGAAGAAAGATGGTTCTATGCGCATGTGTATTGATTATCGCCAATTGAACAGGGTTACAGTGAAGAACCATTATCCCTTGCCTCATATTGATGATCTATTTGACCAACTTCAGGGTGCACATGTATTTTCTAAGATTGATTTGCGCTCAGGTTACCATCAGTTGAAGATTCAGGAGCCGGATATCCCGAAGACTGCTTTCAGGACTCAGTATGGCCATTACGAGTTTCTAGTTATGTCCTTCGGGCTGACTAATGCCCCTGCAGCATTTATGCATTTGATGCACAATGTGTTCAGGCCATATCTCGACTCGTTCGTCATTGTTTTCATAGATGATATCCTTGTTTACTCCCGGAGTCAGGAAGATCATGAGCAGCACTTGAGGACAGTGCTTCAGACCTTGAGAGAGAAGAAGTTGTGTGCAAAGTTCTCAAAATGTGAATTTTGGTTGAGTTCTGTGGCATTCTTAGGCCACGTGGTATCGAGTGAGGGCATTCGAGTGGATCCGAAGAAGGTAGAGTCCGTGCAGAGTTGGTCCAGGACGTCCTCAGTTATAGAGATTCACAGTTTCCTTGTCTTGGCAGGTTATTACCGTCGTTTTGTGGAGGGATTTTCATCGATTGCAGCCCTTATGACTAGATTGACCCAGAAGGGTGCTCTATTTCAGTGGACAGAGGAGTGTGAGGCGAGCTTTCATAAGCTCAACACAGTGTTGACTTCAGCCCCAATCTTGATATTGCCTACTAGTTCGGGGTCTTATACAGTTTATTGTGATGCCTCGCGGGTTGGCCTTGGAGCGGTGTTAATGCAGGACGGTAGGGTGATTGCCTATGCGTCCAGACAGTTGAAGATACATGAAAAAAATTACCTTGTACATTACCTTGAGTTAGCTACCATTGTTCATGCCTTGAAGATCTGGTGTCATTATTTGTACGATGTGCCTTGTGAGATTTATACTGACCATCGGAGTTTGCAGCACATATTCTGGAAGAAGGATCTAAATTTGCGCCAATGTGGATGGTTAGAGTTGCTAAAGGACTATGACATCACTATACTATACCACCCGGGGAAGGCCAATGTAGTGGCCGACGCCTTGAGTCGTCGGGCGGAGAGTTTGGGGAGTTTGGCATACCTTCCTACAACTGAGAGACCTCTAGCCTTAGATGTTCAGTCCTTAGCCAGTCAGTTAGTGAGACTGGATCTTTCTGAGCCTTGCCGGGTATTGGCTTGTGTGGTTTCTCGGTCTTCCTTATTCGACCGTATCAGGGAGCGGCAGGATGATGATCCTCATTTACATGTCCTCAAGGACACGGTCCAGTACGGTGATGCCAGAGATGTGACCATCGGAGATGATGGGGTATTTAGGATGCAGGGTCGGATTTGTGTGCCCAATGTTGTTGAGCTTCGGGAGTTGATTTTAGCAGAGGCCCACAGTTTGCGGTATTCCATCCATCTGGGTACTGCGAAGATGTATCAGGATTTGAGGCAGCACTATTGGTGGCGAAGAATGAAGAAGGATATAGCAGAGTTGGTAGCCAAGTGCCTCAACTGTCAGCATGTCAAATCTGAGCATCAGAGACCGGGAGGGTCACTTCAGCAGATTAAGCTTCCAGAGTGGAAGTGGGAGCGAATCACCATGGAATTTGTGGTTGGACTTCCTCGGACTTTGAGGAAGCATGATGCTTTTTGGGTGATTGTGGATCGGCTGACCAAATCAGCCCATTTTATTCCGGTACTGACTACTTATTCTTCAGAGCGGTTGGCAGAGATATATATTCAGGAGATTGTTCGTCTGGATGGTATTCCAGTTTCTATTATTTCAGACAGAGGTACTCAGTTCACTTCGCGGTTCTGGAGAGTCGTTCAGCAGGAGTTAGGTACGAGTGTGGAGTTAAGCACAACATTTCACCCCCAGACGGACGGACAGTTCAAGCGCACTATTCAGATTCTTGAGGATATTCTCCGTGCGTGTGTGATTGAGTTTGGAGGGTCTTGGGATCAGTTCTTTCCATTGGCGGAGTTTGCTTACAACAACAATTATCAATCCAGCATTTAGATGGCGCCGTATGAGGCTTTATATGGTAGGAGGTACAGATCTCTGGTGGGTTGGTTTGAGCCGCGTGAGGCCAGGCTATTGGGCACAGAGTTGGTTCAGGATGCATTGGAGAAGGTCAAGGTGATTCAGGATAGACTCTGTACCGCCCAGTCCAGACAGAAGAGTTACGCGGACTGGAAGGTTCGTGATGTTTCATATATGGTCGGAGAGTGGGTTCTGCTTCGGGTTTCGCCTATGAAGGGCGTTATGAGATTTGGGAAGAAAGGGAAGTTGAGTCCAAGGTTAATTGGCCCTTTTGAGATATTGAGGCGTGTTAGAGAGGTTGCTTATGAGCTTGCCTTACCTCCCAGCTTGGAAGGGGTTTATCCGGTATTTCATGTTTCAATGATCCGGAGGTATCACGGTGACCCGTCTCATATCTTGGAATTCAGCTTTGTTCATTTGGACAAAGATCTATCATATATTGAGGAGCTTGTAGCTATATTGGATAGGCAGGTCAGAAAGCTCAGGTCGAAGAACATTGCTTCAGTTAAGGTTCAGTGGCGGGGTCGGCCAGCCGAGGAGGTGACCTGGGAGACCGAGAAGGATATGCGCAGCAGTTACCCTCAGCTTTTCACTACTTTAGGTATGTCTTTATGCTCGTTCGAGGGCGAACGAATTTTTAAGTTAAGAGGATGTGATGACCCGGTCGTTTGTCTTAAGAATTAATGCCTCGATAACCTGTTAACTGTTTTCCCCAAGTCTATTTCTGCTTAATTGAATTGCCGGGACGTTCGATTTTGAGTTTCGGAGAGTTTTGGGACAATTAGTCCCTAAATGAGAGCTTAAGTGTTGGAAGGTTACCCGTAGTCGGAGCGGTGTGAAGACGGCCTCGGAATGGAAATCCGATGGTTCTATTAGCCCTGTTAGGTGATTTCGGGGTTGGGAGCGTGTTCGGAATGTATTTTGGAAGTTCGTAGCTCATTCAGGCTGAAATGTTGAAGTTTGAATTTTTGGAGTTTCCGGTCCGATAGTGAATTTCTGATCCGAGGGTCGGAATGGAATTCTGGAAGTTGTAGTAGTTCCGTCATGTCATTTGGGATGTGTGTGAAATATTTGAGGTCATTCGGATAAGTTTAGGCATGTTTCGGCGTCGGATGTGAATTCTAGAATTTTCTGAAGTTTCTAGGCTTGAACCTATGCATAATCGATGATTTTGATGTTACGAGACGTGTTTTTAAGGCTCGACCTAGTTCAAATAAGGTGTTAGGGTTGGTCGGTGGTTTTGGTTGAGGTCCCGGGGGCCTCGAGGTTGTTTCGGATGCTTAACGGGTGAAAAATGCGAAATTTGCTGCTACTGAACCAGGCTCTTCTGGTGTCTTCGCACCTGCGAAAGTTTTTCCGTAGGTGCGAACTTGCAAGTGCGGTGGACTTTGGTCGCTGGTGCGAAGGGGAATTTTTGGGCCAGTGGTCGCAGGCGCGACCTAGGTTCCGCTGGTGCGAGACCGCAGGCACGACAAAACGACCGCAGGCGCGACCCTGTGCATTTTAAGTGATTTCTGCACCTGCGATGATTTTTTTGCAGGTGCGGTGATCGATTCCGCATGAGCGGATTTCCTGGGTATTTTATTCCAAAAATCCGAGAGTTTGGTTCATAATTCCAAAAATCGTGTGAGGGCTCTAGTATTGTCGATTTTCTGTGGATCTCAAAGAGAAGGATCATAGGTAACATTTCCTAATCCTAATTCATTGTAAGACCATTAATTTTCGTTGTTTTATTTAGTTTAATTATCAAAAATGGGAGAAAAACCATAGGAAGGAATGGGATTTTCCCAAGTCCAAAATTCTGGAAAATTGTGAGGTTTTGGTATCGGATTTCGATTGTTTCTGGTTAAATGAGTTTGGGGGTGAATGAGTGTCTGGAAAATATGACTTTTACCCGATTCCGAGTCGTGGGCCCGAGGGGTGTTTTGGTCATTTTACATAATTTCGCGCCTTAGCTTGAATTAAACAGTATAATCTGTTGCATGAGATGTTGTTTACGATACGTAATTGAATTGTATAGATTCGAGCCATTTGGAGTCGGATACTCGTGGCAAGCGGGTAATTTCAAGTTGATATTGAGTCGGTTCGAGGTAAGTGGCTTGTCTAACTTTGTGTGGGGGACCTTACCCCTTAGGATGTGATATTTGGTAATTGAATGCCTTGTACGTGAGGTGACGAGCACGTACTTGTGCTAATTGTTGAAAATCCGGTTTTTACTTTAAATATTTAGCCTGAGTTTCTTTCTTACCTATTTTATTCTAATTGCAACTATAGTCTATGTTAGCTTAGGAAATCATGCCTAGTTGCCCTGAATTACCTATTTGCTTAAATTGCCTTAATTGCACTACGTGAAGCATGTTAGACTAGAATTACTTGTTGTCTTGTATTTTTGCACTCTAATTTTGAACGTCTTCTTGTTACCCCTGCATATTTACTTTGGGACTACGGAACGCTATTCCGGGAGATCCCCCTGCATATTTACTTTGGGACTACGGAACGCTATTCCGGGAGATCCCCCTGCACATTTATTTTAGGACTACGGGAAGGTATGCTGGGAGATCCTCATTGTTACCATTGTTACTGAGTTGTTCATACTCCGTGTTTACTCTGTTCTTATGTTTTCTTATTGCCTTGTTTGACCTGACTTAATTCACTGTTGTATTCATTATTACTATCTATTTTCATATTGTAAATCCCTATTATATTGTTTGACCTCAGTAGGGCCCTGACCTTCCTCGTCATTACCCGACCGAGGTTAGGCTTGGCACTTACTGAGTACCGCCGTGGTGTACTCATGCCCTTTCCTGCGCATGTTTTTCATGTGCAGATCCAGGTACCTCCACTCAGGCGCACTATCCCCGAGGTTGAGAGATACAACAGAGACTTCGAGGTATATCTGCCGTGTCCGCAGACCAGGAGTCTCTATCTTATTCCAGCTTTTTGTGAAAAGTTTATCATTCCTTACAGTTGTATAGATATTCTGGAGTTAGAGCAGTGTATTATATTCTGTTAGCCTGTGGTTCCCGTGAGTTTCTGGGTTTTGGGGTGATGTTGTAGATTTTCGTATTATTTTGGGTTGTATATGCCAAATGGCGTTTATATACAGTGTTCAGCTTTCTTTTATTTAATTATTCCGCAAATTATGTTGTCATTCCGCATTGCTAGGCTTACCTAGTTATATGGACTAGATGACATCATGACATGTTCACGGAGGGCGAACTGGGGTCATGACAAAGTCATACCAATTAGAACGAGGTTGAGTCAGTAACTAGGCCGGGTAGACTGTGATGACCCAAAAGGTCATCCTTTGTTAATTTATCTAAATATGTGTTTCGAGGCCCCGAAAGCCTCCGTTAATCTCACCTCAATATGCGTGCGCAGCCCGGACGTGTAGCTGGAAAGCTTTGATGTGAAAACTAGATGAAACGTTGATTTCATAATAATTAATTAATTAAAGTTGGCTTTGGTCAACCTTTTGGGCAAACGGACCCGGACCTGAGATTTGACGGCCCCGGAGGGTCCGTACGAAAATATATGACTCGGGCGTATGCCCGAAATTCAATTCCGAGGTCCCAAGCATGAGAAATGAATTTTTAAAGAAAATTCTTTTCTTAATATAATTAAGGTTTTTGAAAATGAATATTAATATGAAAATCGTGTTACCGAGCCCGTATTATGGTTTCGTCGTGCGGAATAGGGTTAATATATGTTATATGAGTTATCTGTAAAGTTTGGTGTAAACCGGACTTAATATAACGTGTTTCGGATCAAAATCGGAATAGTTAAGCCTTATAAAGTTTTAAGAAAATTCTATGAGTTTTGAGGCTTAATTCCTTATTTTTGATGATATTTTGGTTATTTAAATGCTTGAATAAGTCAGTAGGGTGATTTGAGAGTCGTATGTGTGTTTGGTTTTGAGCCCCGAGGACTCAGGTGAGTTTCGGATAGGTAACGGGTGTAAAAGACTTAGAATTTCTGGTGTAACAGTCCATATCTGGTGTCTGGTGTTGTTCAGTGCGATCGCAGGCCTTGCTTAGTGATCGCATAGTGTGTTTGAGAGGGGAGGGTTTTGTGACTCTATGCGATCGCATAGAGTATAGGCGGTCTGGGGTGGGGGCTGGTAGCATCTCTTCGCGATCGAACCATAACCTCCGTGATCGCAGACGTATGGGTCAGGCTCTTCTGCGATAGCAGCCTTCCGTCTGTAGTCGCATAGTCGGAATTTCTATAGCTCTGCGATCGTATCCCTTCTTCCGCGATCGCAGAGAACAAAATCGCCCAGTTATTTTCTTAAGTCAAAAACATAATGTTATTTCGGGATTTCCACTTCTTCATCAATTCCTTCTTCTCCAAAACCCCTTTGAAGACCTCCAAGCCATTTTCTCCTCCATAGCCTTTTGGGTAAGTGTTCCTAACACCAATTTCTTCCACTTTCCTTCCCTAATCACTAGAATCTAGGCCTAAAATCCTAAAATCAAAGTAGAAATTAGGGGTTTTGGTAGAGTTAGGGCTTATGGGATTTTGGGTAATTCAACCTCAATTTGGGGTCGTACTTCAAAACAAATTATATATTTGAACTCATGGGGGTATGGGTGATGGGGTTTTAGTTCGAGCCTCGTGTTTGGATCAAGCGGGTCCAGGGTCGAATTTTGGTATTTTTGGAAGAATGCTAGGAAATGGATAATTAGGCTAAAGGGTTGATTTATTGAGTCATTATTGATATACTTAAGTTAATTATGTCTAGATATGTTGTTCAAGAGTTGAATTCCAAAGGAAAGACGGTGTTAGAGGCTTGATTGCTATTTTTGGACCCGAGGTAAGTGTCTTGCCTAACTTTGGTGAGGGAATAGGTATTTTATGCTATATGCTAAGTGTTGATCATGTTCAATGCATAGGTGAGGTGACGAGTACCTATGCATTGTGTGTTAAGCATGCCCGTGAGTCCATTTTTGATGAAATTCTTGTTCTTACTTCCATATCCATTGTATTATGAATTTGTCTCTACTTGGTAGTTGATTGTTGTTGAAAATCCTCGTTGATGAAATTGTGACGTAATGGTTCTATTGAGGACTCAACTGTAAAGGATATACTTGAAAAGGTTGGTTATAGCTGAGACCCTTGCCGGGCAATTTGTTATGATAATTACTGATATTTTCCCCTTGTCGGGTGATCATGATTTGTGATTCCACTATGCTTCATTCCTTACCATTTTGATAATTGTCATTGCATTGGTGAGGAAGAGTGTAAAGAACGAAGGGTGATGTCGTACCATGATCTACATTGATTACATCATACATTACATAGTGAGGAAGAGAGTAAAAGCACGAAGGGTGATGCCGTGCCATGATTTACATTGATTACATCATATATTGCATAGTAAGGAAGAGAGTAAAAGCACGAAGGGTGATGCCGTGCCATGATTTACATTGATTACATCATATATTGCATAGTAAGGAAGAGAGTAAAAGCACGAAGGGTGATGACGAGGGTGATGACGTGCCATGATTTATATTTAAAAGCACGAAGGGTGATGTCGTGCCATGAATTATATTTAAAAGTATGAAGGGTGATGTCGTGCCATGATTACATTGCCATACATGATACATTGCATCGTGAGGAAGGGAGTAAAAGCACGAAGGGTGATGTCATGCCATGAGTCATGTTATCTTACATCGTATATTTCATTGTGAGGAAGAGAGTAAAAGCACGAAGGGTGATGTCGTGCCATTAATTACATTTCTGGCCTTATATTTGATTCATTAGCATATTTCTGATAAATTGCCTTCTTGTCTACTCGTATGTGCTTAATTTAACTGCTTTATCTCACTTGTTACCCCATTGTCTGCTCCCGTATCCCCCTACGTATCTGTTTATCTGTTGCTTTGTTTTATCCACGATATATGTTGTAGAATAGGATAGGTTAACATTTGTTTTCAAGTCTAGCCTCGTCACTACTTCGGCCGAGGTTAGGCTCGGCACTTACTCAGTATATCAGGTCGGTTGTACTGATGCTACACTGCACATCTTATTGTTGTGCAGATCCCGCACCCGGACCTAGTGGACAGCATTGAGGGAGTCTCCTTCAGTCCACCCCAGAGGCTTCAAGGTATACCCGCTGGCGTTCGTGGGCCTTGGCGTCTCTCCTATCCCTACTTCTTTATTTCTGTCTTGTCTTTCCTCTAGTTTTCATAGATAGCCATGTATTTCCTTTTAGACTTTGTATTTAGCACTCCTATAGACAGTTCGTGAGTTTGTGACTCCAGGTTTTGGGGAATTATTACAACGTTGTATTATATCATCTTTACTTAGCTTGGGATTTATCTACTATTGCTGTTAAAAATTGTAAAGTATTTTTTGTTAAATTATGTTAATTCGGTGTTATCGTGTTAGTTTACTGTACACGTTGGCTTGTCTAGTGGGTTCAAGGTTAGATGCAGTCACAGCTTGAAGTTGGGTTTTCGGGTCGTGACATAGACTTTCGTGCTCCCGGTACATTGCCCCCACCTCGGCTCGAGCTGTCCTCTTGGGTAAGCCAGGTCTAGAACACTCCCCCTAGGATTTAAACCTAGAATAACATAGCCACATGTCGGATCCTTAGTAGGAATGTTTGTTTGCATCATGTACATTTGACTCTGGGGACTCAACACAGGGGTTGGGTCCGTCAATGATAGGTGTACCCAAGAATTACATGACCATCCTGATGCATCTTATGTACTACTTGTGCATTATGTTTAATTTGGTTTGTGCATGTTGACCCGTTTCTAAAAAATAAAAATATAAAAATATTGAGGGAAAACCACAAGGAAGAAAATACGAGAGAGAGAAAATTTACTAGATTTTCGTAGTCTCAACCCCCAAAAAAATTATTACAAAATAAGCCTAAATTTTTCACAAAGTGTCGTCCTATTCCTAAAATATTTACGAACTACGTGGGTCTGATTGTCACCGGATGTGAGATACATAGGCAACATTCATAAGGTTTGGCCCCATTTTTACAAAAATAACTAAAAAAAGGAAATGAGTCTAGTGTTTTATCAAAAACAAATAAGTAGACCCAGCTTCGGTTAATCCCCAACCATTTTTGTCGGGATAGCCTGAGAACATCTTCAAAATTGTCCAAAGTCTGTCCTCGCAAGAATAGACGGGTCAGTCAATTGGGCATCACTTTTACCATAATGACCTTCCCCGACCCTAAAGTTATCCTTGGAAGTAATAAGGGGCCATAGTTGCAAAAATAGCCACCCTTTCCTCGGTCACAATTGCAAAAATAGCCCCCTCCCCCTCCCTCGTTGATTTTTCTTAAAATTGAGTTATTTATAAAAGATTGTTTTGCAAAAAGAGTGCATTGGTTCTGTCTCTTGAGACTAGTGTCAACCCTAACCTTAACCACCCACAACTACAAAATGAGCACTGTCCAAAACACACCATTCACAGTTGTAGACGAGGCTCCACTTCAGCTTCAGTTGTGGTGGTATGACTTTAGGGAAGATGGTCAGAAATGGGTCACCATGCACCCGGGATCCCTCACAGATATTATGAAAGTTAAACCACATGGTTATTTGATTGAGGCACTAGTAACTTTTTGGAACCCTGTTCACAATGTCTTCCGCTTCTCCGATTTTGCGCTTACTCATTTTAGAAGAGATAGTTGGATATTCCGATTTTGGCAGGGATTTGAGAAAACAAAAGCTCATATTCCCGAAAGCTCCCTCGGTACACCGATTCTTCGATCTTCTGAACATAGTAAGAAAATCATAAAGACCGACGTAGTTGAAGGGTGTTGTTCTTTCTACTTCTTGTACCCTAGGTTCGGGTAGCCAAATGAGTTTGACATGCATGAAAAGGGCCTTAACAACAAGCAAAACAAGGGCGCATGGCAGATTCACCGTCGCTTCGCCTTCATGGTGGCGTTTCTAGGAATCATGGTCTTCCCAAACAAGGAGCGGACAATCGATACCCGCATAGCCAGGATCGTACAGGTCCTCACTACCAAAGAACATCACAGTCTTGCCCCGATCATTCTATCATACATTTATCGGGCGTTGACTTTGTGTAAGTCCGACGCAAAATTCTTCGAAGGGTGCAATATTTTGTTGCAAATGTGGTTGATTGAGCATCTCCGACATCACCCCAAGTTCATGCACTATGGTCCGAGCAAGGACAATTTCATTGAGAGTTACAAAGAAAGAATAAAAGATTATAACTCTCCGGAAGGGGTAGAGGCCTGGATATCCCACCTAAGATCTTTAAATGCAAGTCAAATTGAGTGGACTTTGGGTTGGCTCCCGGTTAGAGAGGTGATACACATGTCGGCTCTAGAAGGTTATTTGCTGTTGTTGGGTTTGACAAGTGTCCAGCCGTATGCGCCATAGAGAGTTCTGAGACAGCTAGGAAGATACCAAGTAGTGCCTGAGGATGAAGATGCTTTAATCCAACAAATTTGGAATGGTTGCAGCTACTTGAAAGATGATACCAAGTGCTCTTGCAAAAGGTGAGATATATCCGAGTTATGCTATGTGGTTTGATAAGAGATCTCGCGTGGATGATGAACCAAAACCTGAGCCCAAAAGGCCCGCAAAAAGGCCACTTGTTCAAGCCTTTGATGATAAAATCCAAAAACGGTTGGCTTGGGGTGAAAAGGAAAAGGGATACAAAGCAACTATTCATGCCTTAGAAGAAAGCTTGAGAAACCTCAATTTTGAGAAATAATTACAAGCGCAAGAAGCGGAAGGTGAAAAGAAGATTCTGATCCGCGAGAATGAAGCGCTCCGTGTTCAGCTTCAACAGATGAAGAAAGCCTCTGAGGTGCCAGTGAGAAGTTGGAAAGACCAGAGAACCATTGCCAATCTAATGAAAAAGATGCAAGATTATGATTCCATCTTAGCAAAGACTGAAAAGGCATTGGACAAAGCCAAGGAAACAATTGTACAGTTAAGTGAGGAAGACGAATCAAGTAAGGATCGTCAAGTAACAAAATTTGAAGAAGAGAGGGCTCAATTCGAGAGAGAGAATGCCCATTGGGTATGTTCAGAAGCTCAAATCCATGCACAGTTGGAAGAAATGAGAAGGTGCAACAGAGTATACCAGCATGCATATTTTGATAGGGAGATGGCTCAGGCGAGACTCAAGCATGCTATACTTCGGGCTCAGTTTGAGTTAGCTTTAGATCACGAGGGCCACATAAGGGAGATAGCCACCACTCGCCAGCAACAGTTACAAGATCGAGACCAGAATTTTTAGTACTTCAAAGAGCAAGTCCATGATTTGGTTATTTATACCGCTCAACGTTACGTGAACTAATAGGGGATGGATTATGAGATGTTTTTGGAGCATGCACCAACTTTTTCCCGTCATCTTGCAGTAGAGTTATAGAGGATGTACCGTACATTGGGGGGTCAGCCAAGGCAAGCCCCACCATGAGCAAATATGCCAGTGGTTGAAAGCAAAAGATTGTGGAGTTGAAACATAGTCTAGTTGTTAAAACTTTTCATGTCGTAGTTATGTTTAGTTGGAGTCATTGTTTAATATTTTAAATCATTTTCTTTTAATCTTATCAAATTCTGTTAACTCATTTTTGATGTAATGTTCATTCTGTCATTGTATTTTGAATTGTTCGTTTTGTTAAAAAACATTCATCAAAATTGTTATTATTTCCCTTGAACTACAGAATGGTCTGATTCACGCGGAGTCATGATACGTAGGAAATCCCCATCGGATGCGATCATAACCATAATTAATCTGAAAAATAAAAATTGAATAATAATAAATAAATAAAAAGAGGGTCTTCCAAAATCATTGTAGAAATGAAAATGGCATTAGGTGCATACATCGTGTGATTAATATCTGCAAAATTCCTAACTCTAACATGTTTGTTGTTTTTCACATGGCTAGGAAGAGTGCACTATTCAGACACTTGAGGATATCTCCTTGATTTTAAGATACCACCTACCTTTCTAGTATAAAGATGGCACCGTATGAAGCTCTGTATGGTAAAGGTGTGTATCCTCAATTGGTGGATTTGAAGTTGGTGAAGCAGATTTGTTGGGACCAGACTTGATCTATAAAGCTGTGGAGAAAGCCAAGTTGATTTAAGAGCGTTTGAAGATGGCTCAAAGTTGCCCAAAATTCCAATTCGAACGTGTGTCATAGAGACCAAGAGTTTCAAGTTGGTGATTGGGTGTTTCTGAATGTTCCGCCTATAAAAGGTGTTATAAAATTTGGGAAGCAAGGAAAGCTTAGTGCCAGATACATCGGGTCGTATAGGATCCTATGCAAGATCGTTCAATTAACTTATCAGTTAGATTTTCCACTAGAATTTGCGAGTATACAACTAGTGTTTCATGTATCATGTTATAACATTCAAGTTTCCAGTACTCTGATACTCATGTCAATTCAGTACTCAGATGCTCAAGTCAATCCAGTACTCAGATATTCATGCCAGCTTAACTCTCAGATATTGATGTCTGTTCAGTACTCAAATATTCGTACCAGTTCAATATTCATATATCCATGTTAACTTAGTATTCACGTATTCGTGGCAGACCAATATTCACGTATATATTTCATGTTATGCGCATTATGATGCCCTGTGAGGCTTGTGTTATGCTTTATTAGCTGGAAGGTGTTTCTGATAAATGTTGAAGGTAACTAAGATTTCCGTTCAGACTTTATATTATAATCTCCACATCATTTAGTATTCAATCAATGCAGTAGTCATTAAGTTCAGTATCTTAATAGTTCAATAATCATGTATTCATTCATATTAGTATGCAAGTGTTCATAAAAGTTCATGTTTCGACGAAACCCATTTAAGGTCTAGAGTTAGACGAAGTTACAGTCAGTACAATCATTCAAGAGAGAATGATCCCAAGATGGAGATAATGTAACAATCAGTAAATTTGAACTAGGTGTGAACATGTTAAATGAGTATTAATGTGATATCTAAAAGATGCACCAAGCCTTGGCATTTTCCTAAAGAGATCACTAGTGCATTTTCTTACTGCATTCAGTGACTTAGATTGGGATGCTTGCCCTGTCACTAGAAGATCTATTAGTGGCTACTTGGACAAAGTTGGGACTCCTTGGTCTTTTAAAAGTCTAAGAAGAAACACACAATATATAGGAGCAGTGCAAAAGCTGAGTACATAAGTATGAACACTGTTGTTGCTAAGCTCACTTGGTTACTGGGACTTTTGCAGAATTGGGTGGGCCCGTTCTTCGACATGTTACTCTCTATTGTGATAAAAAGGTTGCTATGCAGATTGCTCTCAATCCTATATCCCATGAGCGAACTAAACATATTGAAATTGACTATTATTTTGTTCGAGTTAAGATCACCCAAGGAGTTCTGGAAACCAAGTATGTGCATACTTCAGATCATATGGCTGATCTGCTTACTAAAGGGTTAACTTCTGGGCAACATCATCTGTTATTAAGAAAGTTGAGTGTGCTGAATATACTTCACTCTCCAACTTAAGGGGGAGTATTGAAGTTGTCACGACCCAATTTCTCTCCATTGGATATCGTGATGGCATCTAGTCTTAAGGACTAGGTAAGCCTAATAATCATGGAATAACAATAATAATAAAAAAAATCTAATAAATTTTGAAATTAAATACTCTATACAAATTACAAATTTTCCAAAACTGATAGTACAAGTCATAAGCTCTACAGAGTGTTTGCTAGAAAACTTCTAAATACAACTGTCCAAAATAAGGATAAACAGTGCAAAATGAAAACTAGAAGGTGACTCCGAAGCCTGCAAACTCAACGGCAGGTTTACCTCGAGGCTCCACACAACAATGCGTGCGGCTAGCTAATGATCAACCGGTTGCGAAATACCTAGATCTGCACAAAAATATGCAGAAGTGTAGTATGAGTACACCACAGCGGTACCCAGCAAGTATCAAGAGTAACCGCAGTGGAGTAGTAACGAGGAACAGTCAATACACATACTGGATTAAACAACCTGACCGAGTATAAGTATAGGAACAACATGTATTAGCAGAATTATCCAAATAACTACATGAAGAGTATGTGGTATGGCTAACAACAATATAGTAACTGCAATAAGAAAGGAAGACTATATCTATTCGCGGAATTATCCAAATAATGACACAAGAGAAAGAACGGAAAACCAATCAGAAATTCGAAAATCACAGATACAGAAAGGAAAAGTGATAACTCAACAACAGCGACCGTTTTCACATTAGGTTTAGTCAATAAACTCCATGAGGTACCGAACTCGGGTTAATCACAATTCACGGGTCCCAATATTTGAACCCTAACTTTTGGCATCCTGTGCCCTCATCTCAGCTAATAACTACACGAACGACTCACATGCCAAACAGAATCATTCGCACATACAGGACAAATAAACCCAAGTATCTATACTCAGCAATCACAAGGAAGTCCCTTAAATCGATGAGAACGATTAACTACGTGTATGCGTGTGCAAGTGTCCTAATATAGTTCAAACCAGCTAGTAAGTAGAAGAAAATGAACAGACATCACATAGAATGTTTTCTCACAACTTTCACAAGGTAAAGTTCACAGAGATAAGTGAAACAATACACAAATATCAACAACAAAATGCCCCTAGGCCAACACAAGTCATCACAAGCAACCCCTGAAACAACCCAACTTGTCCCGCCACGTGTGTAAAAGTAAAGTACATGCACGTCTTATCTCGCCACACATGCATAATCATGTTCCCACCTTGTCTCGCCACATGCCACCCACACACACACACATACACACACACACACACACACACACACACAT
>ML419223.1:202418-214212 GCA_005239525.1 Nicotiana knightiana | reverse complement strand
GAGTGTATTGTGTATAGAGAAGGGGTTTGGGCCTGGGTAGTTTTGGCCCAGGTCCGATTTTAATCCCCTTTAATTAACTAAACCAATTAAATTAATTAAATTCAAATCTAATTTAATCCAAGGAATGTAGTAATTAACTTAAACCTTATTTATTTACAGATTAATCAAGAATAACACGACCAATTCTATATTCCTAATTAAATCCATGATTTATCGAATAAAAGATGATTAGTTTTTAATAATTAATTGTTAAAACTACATTATGTAAAGTAAGCATCATTCGTCTATTATTTAGTTAACTATAACTTTATAATTCCTTGATAATAATGATGCGCCTAATTTTCGCAAGTTTAAATAATTTTAAAGGATTAATTATGAATATGCAATTCAAAATAATTCACAATTAACACTAAAATTCAACAAAAATCTGTGAAATTAATTTATTTTATTGAATTTTGTAGGAGTATATGGTGGGTAAAAAATCACATGCTCACAATTATTATCTAATAATATGTGAAGTACAACACTTAACATAAATAAAAGTACAAATGAAGCAAGGTATATAAACTCAATTTAATGCCTTTACGAAATTTCACAAAACCAATCCCAGAATTTTGGAGTCACAAACTCACAGACTGTCTACGAATAATGCATATAAAGGTCTGAATGAAATAAGTACATCTGTTTCTGAAATAACTAGAACATAATACAAAAGAAGTAGGAGGGGACGCCAAGGCCTGCAGACGCCTACAGGACTACCTCAGGGTCTCCACTGGACTGAAGGCAGCAACCTCGATCTATGGTCCGTAGGGCCCTACACCGGGATCTGCACGAAAGTACAGAGTGTAGCATCAGTACAACCAACCCCATGTACTGAGTAAGTGCCGAGCCTAACCTCGGCGAAGTAGTGACGAGGCTAGGACACGACAACCAAAGTCAACCTGTGCATTTTAATAGTATACGGAGAAAAAAACAATACAACGAGAAATAAGTAGTTAAGCATAAAGGAAAAAGGGGAAGATGCTGAGGGGAGGAAATATCAAATAATGAAAATAACGAGGTAAGACACAATTTAGATATCAATTTAAGCAACAAAATAGTAATACGAAAACAAGTGCACGACATCACCCTTCGTGCTTTTACTCTCGTCCTTACCATCAGAATCAATATATTCGGCATGGCATCACCCTTCGTGATTTTACCTCACAATATCATGACACGACATTATCCTTTGTGCATTATCTCTCATATCATGGCACCATATCACCCTTCGTGCTTTTAAGATCACAATTTCGGCACGGCATCACCCTTCGTGCATTAACATTCACTCAAAATCTCACGCACGACATCAGCCTTCGTGCTTTTACACTCGTCCTCACCCAAACACATCAAATGACAGCAATCCAACAAGGAAAAATAACAGAGTAAACAGAAATAACTCATGACGTCCCAACAAGGGAGTCAACAGTGGAATTAATACCATTCTGGCAAGGGAAAACAACTATATCCCATCTCACTTAGTACATAACTTCACATAAAAATCTTCAACTGAATCTAATACTCAACACTATTCAATATCAAGGAATTTCCACCAACATGGATAACTATAAAGTGAAACTCAAATATTACTTACGAAAAATCATATAAATCATAATATTCGACTCACGGGCATGCTTGACACCAACGTATAGGTACTCGTCACCTCACATATACGTTTAACATGATACTTACACATAGAAATTAGGACACAACACCTATTCCCTCAAGTTAAGGTTAAGCCAAACACTTACCTCAAATTCCACGACCAAACTCAAGCCTCAATTACCGCTTTCCCTTTTGAGTTTGACTCCAATTCACTTGTATCTAGACATATTCAACTCAATAACATCAATAAATGCCAAACAACTCTATCACAATGCTTAATTATAGGTTTTACATCATTCTTCCCAAAAAGTCAAAAATCGACCCCGGGCCCTCTTGGTCAAAACATGAGGTTCGGACCAAAACCGATCACCCATTCACCCACGAGCCCGAATATGTAATTAGTTTCGGAATCCGACTCCAAATCGAGGTCTAAATCCCCAAATTTGTAAAATTCCTAATTCTCCTAAAATCCCTAATTTCTACCCTTGAAGAACAAGATTTAGGCCTAGAACTCTAATGGGTGTTAATGGAAAATGAAGAAAATGAGATTAGAAACATGAACCTATGATTTGGTGATGAAATCCCTCTTCAAAAATCGCCCAAGGTCGGATTTTATTGAAGAATCCGACACCTCTCCGAAACTCACCCGAGCCCTCGGGGCTCCAAACCAAACATGTACACCACCTCGAAAATATCCTACGGACTTACTCATGCGATCAAATCGCCAAATTAATATCTTAAACAATGAATTCAGCATTAAAATCAAAGAAAATTTCCAAAACCTCCAAAGTATAAAATTTCACAACTACGAGTCCGAATCACGTCAAATGACCTCCGTTTCTTACCAAATTTTACAGACATCTCATAATTATCATATTGAACCTGTACCGGGCTCCGAAACCAAAATACGTGCCCGATACCTTAAATTTCAAATATAACCAAATTTCCAAAAACTCTTATATTTTCAGTAAAATAATTTCTTTCAAAAATTTATTTCTCAGGCTTGGGACCTCGGAATTCAATTTCGGGCATACGCTCAAGTCCCAAATTTTCCTACGGACCCTCCGGGATGGTCAAATCACGGGTCCGGGTCCGTTTACCCAAAATGTTGACCAAAGTCAACTTAAATTTAATATGAAAAGCCAATTTAGCATTTTCCTCAATTTTTCACATAGAAGCTTCCCGGATATACGCCCGGGCTGCGCACGCAAAACAAGGTGAGATAAAAAGAGGTTTTTAAGGCCTCGGAACACAGTTTGACTTTATAAAATGAGAGATGACTTTTTGGGTCATCACATTCTCTACCTCTAAAACAACTGTTCGTCCTCGAATGGACATAGAAAAGTACCTAAATCGGGGAAGAGATGGGGATATCGGCTCCGCATATCGGACTCGGACTCCCAAATAGCTGCCTCGGCAGGCTGACCTCTCCATTGGACACGAACCGAAGGATAACTCTTCGATCTCAACTGACAAACCTGTCGGCCTAATATGGCTACCGGCTCCTCCTCATAGGTCAAATCTTTGTCCAACTGGACACTGCTGAAATCTAACACATGGGATGGATCTCCGTGATACTTCTGAAGCATAGACACATGAAACACCGGATGCACAACTGATAAATTCGGTGGCAAAGCAAGTCTGTAAGCCACCTCTCCCACTCTATCAAGGATCTCAAAAGGACCGATGTACCTAGGGCTCAGTTTTCCCTTCTTTCCAAATCTCATCACCCCCTTCATGGGCGACACCCGAAGCAACACCCGCTCTCCAACCATGAATGCCACATCATGAACTCTGCGGTCGACATAACTCTTCTGTCTGGACTGAGCTGTACGAAGTCTATCATGAATGATCTTAAACTTATCCAAGGCATCTTGCACTAACTCCATACCCAGTAACCGAGCCTCTCCCTACTCAAACCACCCAACCGGCGACCGACACCGCCTACCATATAATGCCTCATAAGGAGCCATCTGAATGCTCGACCGATAACTGTTGTTGTAGGCAAACTCAGCTAATGGCAAGAACTGATCCCAAGAGCCTCCAAACTCAATGACACAGGCTCGTAGCATATCCTCTAAAATCTGAATAGTATGCTCAGACTGTCCGTCCGTCTGAGGATGAAATGTTGTGCTCAACTCAACCCTCATGCCCAACTCACGCTGAACTGCACTCCAGAAATGCAAGGTAAACTGCGTACCTCGGTCAGAAATAATAGACACGGGAACACCATGAAGACGAACAATCTCTCTAATGTAGATCTCTACCAATCTCTCCGAAGAGTAGGAAACTACCACATGAATGAAATGCGCTGACTTGGTCAGCCTATCCACAATGACCCATACTGCATCGAACTTCCTCTGAGTCCGTGGGAGTCCAACAACGAAATCCATGGTGATACGCTCCCACTTCCACTCAGTAATCTCAATCTGCTACATCAATTCACCAGGTCTCTATGCTCGTACTTTACCTGCTGACAATTCAAGCACCGAGCTACATATGCCACAATATCCTTCTTCATCCTCCTCCACCAATAATGCTGCTGCAAATCCTGGTACATCTTTGTGCCGCCCAGATGGATAAAATATCGGGAACTATGGGCCTCCTCTAATATCAACTCACGAAGTCCATCCACATTGGGTACACAAATACGACTCTGCATCCGAAAACTCCATCATCATCAACTGTAACCTGCTTGGCATCATCGTGCCGAACCGTATCCCTAAGGACACACAAATGAGGATCATCATACTGTCGATCTCGAATACGATCAAATAATGAGGAGCAAGCAACTGTATAATCTAGAACACGGCCGGGCTCAGAAACATCCAATCTTATGAACCGATTGGCTAAAGCCTGAACATCCAAAGCAAGCGGTCGCTCTCCGATTGGAATATACGCAAGACTACCCATGCTGGCTGACTTCCTACTCAAAGCATCGGCCACCACATTGGCCTTCCCTGGATGATATAATATGGTGATGTCATAGTCTTTCAACAGCTCCAAACATCTCCTATGCCTCAAATTCAACTCCTTCTGCTTGAACAAATATTAGAAACTCTTGTGATCCGTGAACACCTCACATGACACGCCATACAGATAATGCCTCCAAATATTCAGTGCGTGGACAATGGCTGCTAACTCCAAATCATGAATTGTATGATTCTTCTCGTGGATCTTCAACTAACGCGAAGCATATGCAATAACCTTGCCATCCTGCATCAACACTATACCAAGTACAACCCGAGATGCATCACAATGCACAGTATATGGCCTTGAACCTGTGGGCAAAACCAACACCGGTGCCATGGTCAAGGCTGTCTTGAGCTTATGAAAGCTCGCCTTACACTCATCTGACCACCTGAACTGGGCACCGTTCTGAGTCAACCTAGTCATCTGGGCTGCAATAGATGAAAAGCCTTCCACAAACCGACGATAGTAGCCTGCTAAGCCCAAGAAACTCTGAATCTCTCTAGCTGACGTGGGTCTAGACCAATCCTTGACTGCTGAAATCTTCTTGGGATCCACCTCGATACCCTCTGCTGATACAACATGACCCAGGAATGCCACTGAGCTCAACCAGAACTCACACTTAAAAAACTTGGCATACAACTGACTGTCCCTCAGAGTCTGAAGAACGACTCGAAGGTGCTGCTCATGCTCCTCCCGGCTGCGGGAATAAATCAGAATATCATCAATGAAGACAATCATGAAGGAATCCAAATAAGGTCTGAAAACTCGGTTCATCAAGTCCATGAAAGTTGCTGGGGGAATTTATCAACCCGAATGACATCACTAGGAACTCATAATGCCCATACCGAGTGCGGAAAGCTGTCTTAGGGATATCGAATGCCCTAATCCTCAATTGATGGTAGCCAGATCTCAAATCGATCTTCGAAAATACTTTGGCACCCTGAAGCTGATAAAAAAATCATCAATTCGCGGCAATGGATACTTGTTCGTGATGGTAACCTTGTTCAATTGTCGATAATCTATACACATCCTCATCGACCCATCCTTTTTCTTAACAATCAAAACCGGCGCACCCCAATGCGAGACACTAGGCTTAATGAAGCCTTTATCAAGCAAATCCTGCAACTGTTCTTTCAACTCCTTCAACTCTGGCGGGGCCATACGATATGGAAGAATAGAAATAGGCTGAGTGCCCGGAGCCAAATCAACGCAAAATTCAATATCCCTGTCGGGTGGCATACCCGACAGGTCTACAAGAAACACCTCTAGAAACTCACGGACTATGGGCACAGACTCCATAGAAGGAACCTCGGCACTAGAATCACGAACATAAGCCAAATAGGCCAAACCCCCCTTCTCGACCATGCGTCGAGCCTTCATATATGAGATAACCCTGTTGGAAGAATGACCAGGAGTCCCCCTCCACTCCAGTCAAGGCAAACCCGGCAATGCTAAGGTCACAATCTTGGCATGACATTCCGGTATGGCATGATAAGGCGACAACCAATCCATCCCCAAGATAACGTCAAAATCTACCATATCAAGGAGCAAAAGGTCTACACTGGTCTCAAGACCACCAATAACCACTACACACGAATAGTAAACACGATCTACCACAATAGAATGACCCACCAGTGTAGACACATATACATGAGTACTCAGAGAATCACGAGGCATAACCAAATAAGGAGCAAAATAATATGACACATAGGAATATGTGGACCCTGGATCAAATAAAACTGAAGCATCCCTGCTGCAAACTGAAACCATACCTGTGATAACTGCATCGGAGGCCTCAGCCTCAGGTCTGGCTGGAATAGCATAACATCGGGGCTGGGTCCCACCAGTCTGAACTACATCCCTGGGACGGCCTCCTATTGGTTGACCTTTACCTCTAGCGACCTGGACTCCACCTCTAACGGCCTGACCTCCACCTCTAACACCTCGACCCCCACCTCTAGCTGTTTGAGCGGGCGGTGGAACACCTGGTACTGGAACCATGGCACGAGAACCCTGGTGCCGAGAAATGCTCGAGGCTCGAGGGCAAAATCTAGCAATGTGCCTCTGATCACCACAAGTATAACAAGCCCTCGACTGCTGACCCTAAAACTGACCCTGACGACCTGAGTAACCACCCTGAAAACCCTAAATCAGCGGTGCACTGATAGGAGTTGATTGTGCACTGTAGGGTAACTGATCAGAATACTGCATATGAGAACCACGACCACCTGGAGCACTGAGAGAAACCTGAAGTGCCGAATGAAACGGCCTACGAGGATGGCCCCTACCAAAAGAATCCTTGGCTCCAGATGAGGCGCCACTGAACCTGCCAAAATGATGGGGTCTCTTGTCAGAACCCTGACCACCCCCTGCAACAGAACCATCTCAACTCGTCTGGCCACATTGGCTGCATCCTGGAAAGAAATCTCACTTCCCGTCTCCTTGGCCATATGCAATCTGATCGGCTGAGCTAGTCCCTCAATTAATCTCCCCACCCTCTCTCGCTCGGTGGGAAGTATCATAATAGCATGTCGGGCCAAGGTAACAAATCTGGTCTCGTACTAAGTGACGGTCATAGCGCTCTGCTGGAGACGCTCAAACTGCCTTCGAAGATCCTCTCTCTGAGTGATAGGAAGAAACTTCTGTAGAAATAGCTGAGTGAAATAGGCCCAAGTCAAGGCAGGTGATCCAACTAGTCTGGCCAAATAATAATCTCTCGACCAAGTCTTGGCGGGACCTGACAGACGAAAGGTAGCAAATTCGACCCCATTGGTCTCCACTATCCCCATGTTCCGTAGAACCTCATGGCAGCTATCCAAATAGTCTTCGGGATCCTCTGAAGATGCACCGCTATAAGTAGTAGTGAAAAGCTTGGTGAACCTGTCCAACCTCCACAAAGCATCAACAAACATAGCTGCTCCATCACTGGTTTGAGCCATAATACCCGGTGTTGATACCCAATTTTTCCTCAAACTATTTTAAAATTTGCATATATACCTCCAAAATCACTTTTCATAATGAATGGTATTTTTCCTAATTTTCCATATTTTTATCAATTTGTTTTCCTATTTCTTTAGTATTTTATAATTATTCATAAAGTATATTTTAAAATATTTTCAAAATATTTCCCAGCTCAATATATCATTTTTTGATCTTATTAGTATTTAATTATTTCACAAATTAGCCAATTTGGTGTTATTTAGCTATAATTGCAGTACTTTTTGCAATTATACCCTAATTGTATACTCTATACTATTTAATCCGATAATTAGCCATTTTTATATTTTAAATACTAGTTAATTACCTTTATTTCACCTATTTAGTCTTAATTTCATTTCTTATATAATTACTATCTATTTTTATTAAATTACTTTATCTAATTTTAAAGGGTATTTAATAAATAGCCATCTTTATTTAAATCCTAGCCTAAATCAAACCTGGTCCTAACCCAATTAATCTAGCCCAATACCCAAGCCCAATATCCTATCTACCCGGCCCAACTCAGAGTCAATCTTGACTGTTGATCAAATTTGATCAACGGTCCAGATCTCTCCCTTCCTTAATTAGACCTAGATGACTACCCCCTCTCTCATTTCCCCCCCTCTCTCAACCGGTCTCTTTACCTCCCTCTCTCTATCTCTGGTTCTCTCTAGAACCTTCCACCTCCCCCCCTTATGATGAGCTCTGTACACCTTCTCCGACCACTTTCCTCGTCGAAAACCATGCCTCTCATCATCTCCTGGCCCCTGCTTCACCCCATGCCGGTTTGACACTACCCTGAGGTCCTCAAGTGACCCAGAGGCGGTTCAACTCCTACCCGTGCCATTTTCCGTCCACCTACGGCCGTTTGAGTAAGATATATGACTTTTCCAACTAAAGCCGGTGACATTTTAAGGTTTCTTATTTTCTTTGGGTTCTTTGAAACCCTAACTCCTAAAACTTTCCGATTTTCTTTTAGATTTGTCAAAAGTCTGTGTATATTATGGGCTCTTTATTATTTTCCTTAAAGGTTTTCCGATTTCTCTAAAATAACGCTTTATCTTCAACTAGGGTTTCTTAACCCCTTTCTAAACGCCTTCTCTTCTGATTTTTGGTACTAACCTATGATTCTCAGTATATTTTAAATGTCTGATTAAGCATTCTCTCTTTACTTGAGTTATTTTGTAAAAAAAACCCCAATTTTAGGGTTTTGAGTTCGTCTTGGTTGCTGTGTTTAGTTGATCTGTATGTTTCTCGTAAACATCCTATGATTCTGTGATTCTTACTTATGTTTGCTTGTTAGGGTTCTTGTGTTCGATTATTCCTGACTATATCATGTTCTATACGAAACCCTAACTCATATTTGATACTGTTCTTTCTTATGGTCCTGATTCTAGTTTATTACCTGCTTATTCTCATAGTGTCATGATAAATCAGTGTTATCTTACTTTATTTCCTTAGAACTGTGATATTTTCCTTAAAACTGTGATTCTGTGTATTTTTCCTTTGAACTCTTTACTAATTTTGCATATTTGTGTGACATTTACCTTATTTGATAATTGATTCCCTATGATTTCGAGGGGTTTCTTCCTGATTTTCAAAATTATTTTCTACCTTCTGTTATATATAAGTATGCTGTCAATTAATTATATACTTTCCTTAATTAACATATTCTGTACCTAGCCCTAATCACATGCCCTATTCTTTACTACTCTTTGTACGATTAAAATCAGTCTTTCAAACTAGTTCTCTTTCCTTCTTAACTAAAGGAAGTATGTATGCTAAATTGATTCTAATTGATGATTATTTGTATACTAAATTGATTCTAATTGATGATTATTTCTTTAATTACTACTGAACTATTATTTTACCTTATTCCTCTGCCTGCTTTTCAAAACTATATATACTCTATTCGTTCATTAGCACACACACGAACAACTAATCTGTTCAACTCTCTCTCTCTCTCACAACTAAAACTTGCTCTCTATTCTCTCTTCTGTGCTACTTGCTACTATTCTAAGTTAGCCGATTGCAATCCAAGGCTAACCACTGTGCCTCTCCTATTTCTGCTTTTTGTTTCTGCTTTCTTCACTTCACTGGTATGTTCTAATTCAGATTTAAGTCCTCAAACCAACATGTTTCTATTACTGTTGCAATTTATTGTGTTTCTCGTCTGCTTCTATTTACTATTCTGTTGTTCAACAAGTAACTAAGATCCTGAATCCCCTCTACCTGTTAAGTTATTCTTTACTTGTCAATAACCAACATGTTTCTGTATACTTAGCACTTGCTTCTTATGTGAATCCCCATGCCTGTGACTGGTACATTAGTTTGATCATGGTCTTAGTTGTTTGGTATTGATACGTTAATCTAATCGGATACTTTGTTTTACCCATGATCCCCTGAACCTATAATTATGTGATTGTTGGACTATTCTTGGTCCTGTTATGTGATGCTGAGCTTGTTTTGAGAATGGTGTTCTCCCTAGCTGTTTTCATCAGTTAAACCTTTTGTTATGAAGAAAAAACTATTTTCACTAAGTCTCTCCTCTTTTTCAAAACTGTTTAAAAACTATTTTCCTACTTAAACTCCTCAAAACTATGTCGAGCACTTTCACTATACTTTTATACCCCCTTAGGTTCTGCCCCCTCTGTGTGAGCATTGCCTTGGGACCCTTGAACTCCCTCTGAACTTTGACACACAGAGGCTGGCCATTCCACACTGCACTTACTCTATCTTGGCTATGAAATCTTGGTGTGAGCACTGCCTGGGAGCCCTTGAGGCCCTTAGGGATCTCTGACACACCCGGATTATGAGAAAGGTTGTGAAATAATACTTGGCATTGAGGACCTGGAGACTTGAGCCTATTATGAAGGCTCCCTATAGTTAACTTCTCATTTTCTTATTTTTAGTTATGTAATTCCTATTCAATGGTCTGTAACAATTAATTGTAAACAACTCTGGGGTCGGATAGTGAAAATGGGTGGGTGATATGCATGATGTGGTATAATTAAGGGTAGAGACCATGTTTTTAGGTTTATTTTCTCTATGCACAATAGCAGCCATGTTTAGGTACAACATGCCGTGCATTAGATATCATGATACTTAGACTCATATATACTTCTCTCCTTTCAGCATGCCATCATTCATTTCCCTCACTTAGAGATCCTGCCTATAGGACACATAATTAAGTAAATTGCTATTATGTGATTCTGCTCATATAAACGTGTTCTGAAACTTCATTAGAAGTCCTGTCCTAGGATACATAATGTTAAATGCAATCATTTCTCACCATGCCTACGCACTTAGAGATCCTGTTTCTAGGTAAACAACATAAAAAAATATATCACCTATGCTATTCCTGAAACTGTGCATAATGTTGTGATTCTATGTGCATTTAGAAACCTGTATAAGTTATTATGCATCATGCTGCATTAGACATCATGCTATAGGATCGTACTCATTTAACTGCACTTAGTCTAAATACAAATATCTAAAACAGTCCTCTGTTCTAAACAACTGGTAATTAGTCCTTGCACATCTTCAACACCTAGAATTGCATGTTATTAGCTATAAACAACCTAGAGTCGTTAACAAATCTGAATAATTGTTGCATGTTATCCTACACCTAGGCAAGCCTTAGGTAATCAACTTAAAAAATAAAATCAGAACTGTCTTTTTGATCATGTTTAACTATCAGCATGCTTAAAACCAGTAGACAAGCCTGATTAAGACTTCCTCTCTGAGTTATGCAATAAATCTGTTTTTGTGTTATCACCTAGATACCATGCTTTAGGATTCTGAATTAATATGGACCTTAATTGTGTATGAGACATGCTATTTTTGTGTACTGTGTGTGGAGGAATACTTGAGCCTTTATCTGCTTTCCATGCTTTCCCTTTATCTGCAGTCCTACTTGTTTTGTTATCTGTCACCCAAGAATTTTTACCTTTAAAACCTGAGGGTCTACCTAGCACCTCCCTTTAGGATAGGAGTCCTAATTTCCTCTGGGACTGATAGGAAGTGATGGGTAACAACATGCAATAGAGGTCGAGACCAACACTCATTTTTAATAACCTTACGGGGTGGGAAGGTTAGATATGGATATGATGACCGGTGCGCTAATACCACGTGTAGCCCCTCTTCGAGGAGTGATTACCGGGTATTGCATTGATGTGATCCATATTATTATAAACCT